>JAKCPI010029081.1:0-61723 GCA_023213315.1 Euborellia annulipes | reverse complement strand
TCGAACCAAAAACGGCGCCCCAGTTGAGCTTCGCCCCCTCCGCCATCAAAGGCTAGCTACACCACTGACACACACACACACACACTCAGCCATACCTAGACAGACCATTTTGCGGGTCTTTTTCTAACGAGAAATCTAAAACTCGACATAGAATTTTTGATGAGAATTTATTAATGCAACAACACTTTTCTCTATATATTAACAGTATATAGGTAAGAGAAAGTAAAAATTGGTTTCTTAGAATGGAAGATTTATTCCATTTATTTTTAACCAAGGTATTATAGGTCAAGTTTTAACAATAAAAAGAGATATTTTTATTATTATTCGCTGAACTGGCTACTGTGCTAGCAAGCAGTTTCGGTGGGTGCAGTAGCCAGTTCTGCAATAAAGCGAATAATAATAAAAATATCTCTTTTTATTGTTAAAACTTGACCTACCTTGGTTAAAAATAAAGGCAAAAAATCTTCCACTCTAAGAAATTAATCTTAATTGCACCAATCCATTGTAAAAATTAGTTTTTAACAAATTCGATTTTGTTTTTCTATCAGATTTTCTGAGCCTTATAAAAAAATATTAAAATATTATAAACGAATATAAAACTGAATGTATTGAATAATTAATTTCTTTATCAGAAAGTAATCAAAAGCACGCAAAGGTGTATGAATATTAATTAATATTCTCCCTTGTCAATTATTATTATTTTTTTTTTAATAATAACATTTTATAATATGCCATTAGTTTTTAACTATATCATGTTAAAAATTGTTAATTTTCAAATAAAATTTTAGTTTATTTGTATCCGAACTAATTTAATATGAAAAAGAATTAATGTCGAGTATATGCCTTTTTTATTCGTCATTTTATCAAGTGCGTGCAACTGTCCATAATTTTTTTTTTTTTTAGGAAACAAAATGATTGATTTATCTTGTTCATACATAAGATATTAAATGGTTTCCTCTTAGGACAATCTATTATTTTATAACAACCGTTTCTGTTTCCAGACGGATATTTTTCTTTGTCCATCTTTAATTTAATATCCAGGTGTAATAAGAGAGAGATTGATATATCTATTAAGAAATATGATTATTTAAAAGAGTGGACATTTTTTCTTTCAATCAAATTTATTTACTTTTTTCAATTGCTAATTTTTTGTGTTCGTTCTCAAGACAAATAATACAAATACAAATAGTGAGTATATAAATATTCTAAATAGCCATTAATTAATTAATAATGCAATGTGATTTCTTAGGGCTAAAGAAAATTTTTGCAAGGGTGGGTCCAAACAAAGGAAAAAGGTTCTTATCAGGTCCGTATCCCTAAAGTTTTTTCACGGGGGCTCGGCAGATCCTATAACCATCCCTCCCCCCTCCTCCCTTAAATGAATACATTTTTAAAGAGAAAGAGAATATAATAATATATAGGTTTTATTCAATTTGAATTTTGTTTTACAATTTAAAAATGCGTATACAAAATTAAAAATATTTTGCTAGACCTAGATACAATAGGTGAAGTCAATTAATCCTAGTCTTTAATATTTCCTTTTTCAACAAGTTTTGAAAAGTTTTCAAATCTTTGACATTCTTTATACTTTTATTCAATTTATTAAAATTACTTAATCCCCTATGGAATAAAGTTTTTTGTTTTTTAGCACTTTTGCATTTATCAATTCTCAACTTACTTCTATCTCTTAAGCCATATTCAAAATTTACACTATTAAATTTTACTCTTTCATTTACTCATTATTTATAAAATATTTTCTAATAGTAAGTTATTTAAAATTTTAACACCATATCCATTGGCTACCCTCCTCATTTCTACTGTATAAACATATGCCCGAAAATACTTGTTTTACCACTTCCAGCTTTTTATTTTATTAATAATTATATTTCAGGACGCTTGAACAATTGAATTAAAATTTAATATGGAACTCAAAAATATACCAGTAATTTAGTTAGGAAGAATATCATTTTGATCAATTATCCATTTCTTAATTTTAGATTTTATCAGATTTAAATCAGATAATCCGATCCGATCCAGCATTTTTGGTTCTGGATCGAAATGCTTTTTTTGAAGTGGATCTTGGATCTGGATCGTAATTATTTTTGCTCTTTGGATCTAAGATCCTTTTTGAAGGGGGAATTACCCCTTTACCCCTCCCTCCTTGTATTCGCCCTTGCGTTCGAGTTTGTCCTTAATTCTTTTAAAAGAATTTTGCACATCCTTCTTTTATTTATTTATTCATTAGAAGGTCATTCATTATTGGTGCCCAAAATTTTCTAATAAATTAAATTTTCCAGTAATTCATATATTTTTTAAAAACATCAAAATTTGAGTTCATTACTCCCTATTTTCTTAAAATTTAATTAGCCTTTGTAAAAAAGTTATTTTCTTCTTTTTTTTATTTAAAGTAGCCACAAATTTCTCTTTTTTAATCACTTTCATCTCTTGACGTTCTTCTTCTATCCTCGCCATTATTAATCCCGCGGTGTTGTTGACGTTAACTGTTTAAAATCACTATCATTATCCTAATATAACTTTTAAAGGAAGAAAAATGTCTGAAGTGGGAAGGATTATTATTATTAGATTAGAAATTAGATAAATATTATCGATAAAAAGACTAAAAATAATTACAATCCATTGAATAAACAAAATAATTTGATATTTTCATGTCATTTGAAGGGTGGGCTTGATTAAAGTACATTGACAAAGGTCTCTCATTTATTTTATTGTCTCTGCACATTTAATGTGAGTAATATTTTGTCTTTTTTAATCATTACTTAGATTTGACCATTGCCTTTTCGTTGCTCTTTGAGTACCACCAAAATTTCTTTTATTTCTCTGAGAAATTTGAAAGTTTAAGGTCAGTGTCAGCCAAAATTTGAGAGTTTTAATAAATCATCTTCAACTAAAAATAAAGTATTTAAAAATATATTAATAAATAAACATCCCTAAATGGCCTCTGCAGCCGAAAAGGGTTAAAAAAGGGTACATTATTTATTTATGTTTTGAGAAAATTTCTTCGGTAATTGGATGCTTTGAGATGGAATTAGGATCATTAGTCTCTCTTTCTTGAACAAACTGTCTATCCTATTATGGGAGTATTTAATTATAGACCACATTTTTTATTAATTATTTAATAAAAATATAAATACTGTACAACATTTCTATCATTCACTGCCAGGTTCTACCTCGCCCTCTTTACAAAATCATGGGATCGCCACTCAATTAGCCTTTATATTGAAAAAAAAATTTGTCATTTGTGGCTAATTATTATTAATTGCTAGAAATTTTGGATGTTATGTGATTGGAATGCTCGTGGTTCAATAAAACTCCCAGAATAAGACGTTTCGGCCTGAATTTATTTTCTTTAATTCACTATTATTCTTCAGTTATTGGAAATTATACACATAATGCAAAGCGCACATGTGATTGAACCTGGATTTGTCAATAATAAAATTTGCGTCATACAAATTTATATGGTTTCTCTGTCCAAGATCAGAGATAAAAAAAAGCAAATAATTGACAAATTGTTCAATCACATGTGCGCTTTGCATTATCTGTTTAATTTCCAATAACTGAAGATGGCCAAATAAATTCAGGCCGAAACGTCACGTTCTGGAAGTTTTATTGAACCCCGAGCATTTCAATTTGGCTGATATCTCCATCTCTCCATTACAATTATTATTGATTCTTTCCCAAATGTTTATCGGACTGTCTGAATCTAAATCAGAACACTGACTTTTAAGAGTATCTCCTTTCTCTATAGGCAACCAAATTAACAAGGAAGAACTTCTGGTTGGTTTTCTTAAAGGCTGACGCTTATTATTTCTTCAGCAATTTTAATTATCATTCTTTATATTGAAAATATTAACGTTTATGACAATATCAAGTCCGAAATGGAAATAAAAATTTAATTGATCTAAATGATAATTCATGCAAAAGTCTTTTTCTTCTCTGCAATAACATTTTTCCTACCCAAGAGTCTTGCTAGTTTTTTAAGTAAAAATAAAATATAATAATTTTATCTTTTATCAATATTTACTCTTAAATAACTGTATGGTTTTATTGTAAATTTCCTTGTAAATGGTTTGTAAGAAATTAACCAATTAAATAAATATTTTCACAATTTTTATAGGTTTGATTATGAAATGTCTATTTTGGATATTTCTTCTTCTTTTTATTAACAATACTCAAATTAATTCCAAACAATTAAATAGTCTTAAATATACATTTGTTGAAAATTTTTTCAAACATTTCAATCTAAAATGCATCTTCATTGGTTTACATCAACATTTTCCAGGTAACTAAATAATTTATTTTATTTTTAAGTTTAATTTTTATCTTCTGATTTTTAATCACTATAGATAGTGAAATGATGAAAATGGTCGCCTCAGCCTCCAGGGATATGATCTCTGGGCTGATTTTAATTGATCCAATGATGTGCATAAATGCTAGAAATCAATGTCGTCAAGGGAAAAGGGTGATTCTTTTCTCTCTCGGACCCACTCAGATGCGATCTTTACAGAAGGTAAATTAAATTCAGCCACAGACTCTAGTAAAGTAAGTGCGTCATATATGGATATATGAACCACCATAGGATTTTCTCAAATAAAACTCCAGATTTTAAAATTTAATCAGCATTAGGGGTCGTCCACATATTACGTAACGGATTATGGGGGGAGGGGCCTGGACAAAACGTTACTAATTGTGTCATGGGGGACCCGGGAGATTGATTCTCTCATGTGACATAACAATTCAGTATTTTTTTTTTTTTTTTTTTAAACATTCACACTTTTTTCTCATTCACACTCACACACACATTCACACAGTCTTTTCGGCAACTTAGGCCATTTAAGACTTTAAACGATATCCTTATTGATTATTATACTTATTGGGGTTCAGGCATTCTTATTTAAGCCATTTGGTATCCAAAATTTCAAAGTTAAATTTATAAAATTTAAAAAAAAAATCTGGTGTGACTGGCGCACAGCACACAACTTTCTCTTACCTTCGGTAATCGAAAGTTGTGTACTGTGCTTGTCACACCAGATTTTTTGTGTCGACATGTATTTAGTTTCCGACAGTAGGGTACAATTGAATTCAAGATGTAAAATTTATAAGTATGGGAAAATATTTATATTTTGATACCATGGCAACCATTTCTCCTATCTTTTCTATGGAGTACAAGAGTAAAGTGGTCTTCAGAAGATTTCAATCACAAAATGAGAATATACATTTTATAGAGAATCTAAAAAATAATTGATTTTTGAATTTAAAAAAAAATCGTTGGAGCAAATTTTGAGAAAATCGAAAAAAACTGAAAAAGTGAATCAGTAAAGTACTAGTACTCTTTGGTCGATTTTGTTCAAAAGCTTCGTGTCACGTCCCATGGGGGTGCCTAACTTAAATATAAAATTTCAACTTCCAAGCTCTTTTCGTTCTTGAGATATTTTGTTCACAGACAGACACACAGACAGACAGACAGACAGACAGACCATGTCGCGAAAACCACTTTTTTGGATTCAGGGGACCTCAAAACGTGAAGATCCATCAAAATCTCGACATCGAATTTTTGACATGAATCCAATACTTTCTCTCTATATATATATATTACATATATACATAGGTAAGAGAAAGTAAAAAGGACGAATGTTTTTCACAACAAGGAAAAATTGAGTGATTATTTGAGTCACGAGGGAAAATTTACTAAAAAAGGTAAAATGATATGAATTTTGTATAAGAAATTTTATTCGGGGGGTAGTTCTATTTTGTGACATAATATTTGTAGGGGGTTTGTATGTGACTAACTGTGACATGGGGGGGGGGGACTAGAAAATCGTCAAAAAAACTTTACGTAATATGTGATCGATCCCTTATCAATTTTAAACAGTTCTATAATTTATATAATTAGATATTACTTACCCGAAAAAAGATATAAGGGATCCGTGGTTCGACTCCCGGCGGCACACCCTTATATCTTTTTTCGGGTACATGAAGTAATATCTAATTATATAAATCTCCGTTTCGCGGCTTACCTACGCGATGTATATAATATCTTAAATATTATATATAATTTCTTATTTATAGTTCTATATCTGGTATTAAATATCATTAATAATAAAATTCTTAAAATCAAATTAAATATTTATTAAATTCGTATATCCGAAAAATAAGGGTGTGCTGCCGGGAGTCGAACCACGGAATCCTCCGATTTGTACTCAGAGTGCCCTACCACTGGACCACAGCACACTCTTATTTTTTCGGATATATGAATTTAATAAATATTTAATTGTATACATTTCGCGGCTAACGTACGCGATATATATACTATCTTAAATATTATATATAATTTCTTATTAATTAATTAATTAATTAATTAAAATCAAAATTTTTCTAAAATATGTCATTTTGATGGACTTTCAAAAAGTGAACATACGGAACGTACGTTCTTGAGAAAAGCCGGTGGTCCATATATGGCGCACTTACTCTTTAGAATATAAATAAATAAAAAAAAAATTATTTTCTAGATCTCATTTAACCGTTGTGATTTGGATAATATCCTCCTCCTAATTTTGGATGATTCCACATCTTCTCAAGAGTTCCTACGTGATCTCGACATTACAATGAATTGTTTCTTTTTAATTGCCGAACCATTCAGTTCAAAAGATGGTTATAAATTCACCCAAGCTTTCCGAACTTCTTCCATATCTCCAATTCTGAGACAAGAGACTGGAAATTGGACCCTCAAGCAGGGATTCTCACACAAAAGTTTTCCAAATATTTTTCATCAAAGGAACACTTTACAGAATGTTCTTCTTAAAGTAGGCGTTAGTTTTGTAAGTATTGATTAATTAAAGGATAAAAATTACTAATTGTCGTCTTCCTTAGAAAAATTAAACTTTTTTATCATTTGCATTCCATTCAATATGAATTATTTTTGAATATCTAAGGGCAGATATTTTTATAAGTAGCCTGTCGCCACTAAATTTTTGGGACAATTTCATATCTTTACAGATACATATGACACTAATTATAATAATGTCAGTTAAATTGAATGTTAGGTTCGTATCTCAACAAAATTTAAAAAAAAGTTGAAATATTGAACCTGGCAAAATACTCTGACCTAAGTATTTGAAATACAAATACTTTAAAAAAAGTATTTGAAATACAAAATAACAAGTACAAATGTAATTCAAATACTGTATTTCAATTTCAGCCATTATAAAATAAATATATGTATTTTGTAAAAATGTGATGAATCTTGCGGGCCGCAAAAAAGTTCAAGGCGGGCCGCGGGTTGACCACCCCTGGTGTAGATGTTCTTGTCCGAAGTATTTTTTTACCAAATCAAAAACATGCTAATGGGATAATCTAAAAGATGTATTTACCTTTAAATTGTAGCACCAAAAACACATGATTTGAAATTTTGTCGCTTAGGTGGTTTCTGAAATAAACTATTCAATTATGTTTAAATCAAAAAAAGAATTTTTGTATTTACTTCGGTTGTCTTGTTACTTCTCAACATTAATTATACATTCAGCCAATACTCCTTAAAAATTTTTTTTGTATCATTGACTGTAACCATCTCTTGCTTCATGTTTGTTGTTAGTTTTATGGTATTAGTGATTTTGGTGTTCTTCAAATTTTCGCCACATTTTTTCGAAAAGAATACTTGTCAAATCATTGAACCTTTGAAACTGGATTTTGATTTTCTTTCTTTTGATAGCTTTTTCTATAAAGGACAAGCCTTCCAGGGCACAAATTTTAAAGTGTTTATTATAGATTTTCAAACAAGTATTTTTAAATTGTTCCCTTGATAAATTTTAGAATTAGGAATATATATATATACGCTTTTGATAACCAAAAAAATTCGAATTAAAAACTATTCTTTTATTTTCAGCTTCCTCCATTTTCATCGACCATTAATTCAACCCAACTACAAAAATTCCAATTCAATGGAATTTTATTTTCCGTTTGGGAACTAGTCACACAATATTTGTCAATCAGGTAAAAAAAAAAAAAAAACATTGGAAAAAACTTTTTCGTGTTTACTGACTTCCATTTTAGTGACAGACCCGTTTTCATTGATGCCGAAAAAGAAGGGAATATTAAAGTAAATGGAACCTGGAAGGGTTTATTAGGAGAAATCTTGAATACGAACATCCACATTGGAATGAGTATTGGAATGCAAAATAAAAGAAAAGAAGCGGCGGATTTTATTAGGGAAATCCTCGAAGAAGAGTAATTATAATTCGTTTTTATTCCTTTCTATTTGTTGTCTTCCCATTAATATTTTGATCTCTACTTTTTATTAATAGATATATGGTTTTCATAAGACATAACGAGATTCCCAAAATGACAGAATCTCATGATGTTTGGACTCCATTTATTGAACCCTTTGGATCTACACTCTGGATCACCATTTTGATTTTTATTCTTGTTCTTTCATTTTGGGATTTTTTACTTTCTTACATAGTAAATTCAGAACAAATTGTATTTCTCTTCTATGATATCATTATGTCTATTTATTACATTATAGGCATATTCTGTCAGCAAGGTACAGTAATTTATTTCTTTATTGAAATATGTTTTCTGTGGATTTTTTTTTTATTCACATTATTTATTTATAAATCACACCTATTATCTTTCTACGGTGTCATTTTCGGTTCCACTCATCTTGGACTAATTAAATTTGTTCGTTTTAGCTTATTGAGAGATAGACAACCCAAATTAATTGGCCCAAAACTAACTAAGTTCTTAATAAACTCTACCAAGTGCATAAGCTCTTAAACAATTCGTTATTTGGGTTGCTTTTCTTTCAAAAACTATTTCTGCATTCCATAAAATATTTTGTTTTGACTTTTTTTTTTGGAATTTTAGCTATTTTTTATCCCTCTAAACTGCATCCTTCTTAGTCTATTTAGAAATATGGCCCTGTTCCTGGCTAATTTGCATAAATCATTTTAAATGAGAAATTATTGAAATCAATTATTTATATATTAACACTTTGTCAGTATTTTCTCTAACTCATTTTATAACTTTTGAGATTTAAATGAACCTAAACAATTTAAAATTTGGATAGTGTACTGCCAGGAGTGTGGGGAATGACCCAGTCGCACAATCGGGAAAGTTTTGGGTGTTAGACCCTTCTTCCTATCCTCTCTACCCAAGAGAGGTCTCTGGCATGCAGCTTTTGAAATTTTATTGCCTTTTAAATTAAAAAAAAAAAAAAAAACTTTCATTTGTTTTAAACCATAACCATTGAACTAAAGAAATAATAAATATTGTTTTTGGTTTGTACCATTTCTTGAGAAATAGTCTATTTTACAATTAGAAGTATATTCAATTTTTGGGTTTTTGATTTCGTATATAGACTATTAATTGGATATGAATTTCTTTCACGGTGTTGTGGGTTGCCTGCCTCCAGGAGTTGTCGTGTTAAGAGAGAATAGATGATCAAGTTCTTTATTGGTTCCAAGCTTGATGATTGTCCGACTCTAACTAGGGCGAGAGAGAGAATCCTCCCCAGGAAGTGGGGGATGGTCTATTCTGGCATTTTCCAAGACCATAATCCCCCATTCCCGTGGGAACAATGCAAAGACATCCAGACGCTAAATTTGCACTTTTTTGGAGGAATCTTTGCATGTGTTTTTTGATCTAACCAGATATTAAATTTTGTTTTTCGAATCTTATTTTAAATTTGATTTTCCAATTTCAAATTTTGTATCTCTCTCTTTCTCACTTTTTTGTTTCACAACAACGGAACTAAACATGATATAGCTATATAATTTCTTATTTACGAAATATTTTTAAAAACATAATTTTTTTTTATTTCTTTAAAAAAAGATTATAATTTTAAGGTTCCAATTTTCGTAAGGGCGTCGAAAAATTCCTAAGTGGTCGCATCACTATTTTAACAAATTATCTTCTCTCCTTATTAATCTACTTGAGCTACGGAAGCTGTATCATCTCATTCCTTGTTAATAAAGATAATAGTCCAGCTTTTGATTCCATCCAAGGTCTTCTTGATTTTGGAGGCTATACAATAGAGATTCCAAAATCGTCATCTGTTTTACAAAAAATTAAGGTATTCATTTTGTTCTTTGTTTAATACTTTCCTATATTAGTGGAATTTCTTTGTGGCTTTTCTGTGGACTTTTATACTTTTTTACTTTTATAGTTAAGACTATAGGCGCCGGAATTGGGGGGGACAAGGGTACATTGCCCCCTGGCATCTTATAGGAGGGGGCAGGGGGGCAATATATCTTCTTTTATTTAATTTATTTTTAAAAATGATACATTTTTACTTTTGAAAAATAAAATCTTTTAAATTAAAAAAAATTAAAAGAGTAAGAAATTCATTTTTTTCCAAAATCATTTATACAGACCCTATTGTATTTCTAATTTCTAAAAACATTTTATATTGAATTAAAAGAAGAAAATAGCCTAAAAAAATTTTTGATAAAACACTAGCAAATTTTTTAAAATTTTAATTTTATTAAAATTGTGATTTTATTTAAAATTTTTAAAGCTTTATAGTAGATTTGTTTTTGTTTTATACTATTTGATATTAAATTATTTTAATTTTCTAAAAAAAATTTTTTTGCCCCCCTCCTGATTCAAATTCGTTCCGGCGCCCCTGGTAAAGACTCATGACAAGGGAGTAATTACTCCTTCTGAAATAAAAAAAAAAATCAATACTTTATTATTGCAGCTTATTTCTAGCTGAATCAGTATACAAATTTATTATTACCTTTCTTCTTCAAAATATTAAATCTTTTAATTGGAAATAATTAGAGAAAAAATCTTTTTAATTGTTTGAGTTTCCGTCAGAACATATTTATTTTTTATTTATTTTTATTTATAAATTTCTTGACAAAATATTTTTTTTGTCCGACCGAAAATTAAATTTTGTTTTATCTATTTATTTATTTTTTTGAGGTAAGTTACTTGTTTTAAATTTCTTTTCGGACTTCTAATCAATTTAGTATAGGAAAGTATTCTATAAAATAACATTTTTCCTATATTAAAATTGACATCTTTAATTTCAGGAGAGCACTGATCCCAAAATGCAAATTCTTTTACAAGAATACCTTTTGCCTTCCGTTCATAAAAGACCAACTCAAACCCAGGGCTTAACAAACGTCTGCTACAGAAATAAATATTCATTCATCACGTTATATTCAATTGGAAAATTCTTTTTTAAATCTCTTCCTGTGAATATTTTGGAATTTCCATTAAACAAACAGCCAACATTTATGACTTTTGTTATAAAAAGATTTTCACCTTACAAACGATTTATTGACCACAAGTAAGTTTTGTCTTAAGATTCAGAATTTGATAAAATTATGATTTATTATTTCTTCAATATCAAATCCATGTTTTATTGATTAAATAAATTTATTTTCAGAGTGCTGGAGGTGCGTGAGAGTGGCGTTTTGCAACACTTGAAATTACAATATTTATCAGAAGATATTCTATTCAAAGATGAAATGGTACCAGAGCCTCTTGATATGCACATGATAATGTTCCCACTGTGGATTCTCATCATCGGTTATTCGTTCTCCATTTTTCTCATAATACTAGAGAGGATATATTTCACGAAAAGAGAAATAATCACGAGATATAATAGATTAAAGACAGGCAATAATATTTCTTCTATGTATCGGTATTCTTCTAAACGAAAACAGAATTTATTTTTCCTTAAGGAAACAAGTAAAGAAAATTTAAATGGGAAAATTTAGATAATAAAAAGAAATCTTATAGACCGGGCGCTGGCGGTAGTTGAGTATGCAAAATGTGAGGACCGAATTCTGTCAATTGATTTGGGCTGAGAATAGCTCCAAGAATAAGGATCCGGATCTTGCCGGGCCAATTTGATCTAATTTTTTTTTACCCCCATTCCTCTTAATTGTATAGGAAATCAATGGAATGCGTGCTAAGATAACGTGAAGACCAGTGGCGTCATTTGGGGGGGGAGGCAGGGGGGTCATTTGCCCCCCCAAGGGCTCTGACTTTTATATTATTCTAGATAAAATCTTTCAAAATATATCTACGAGTATATAAACTGTAGAGAATTAAACAATTAATTAAATTAAATATCTTTTGGCTCAATTTGAGTACATATTTGTAAGTAAATTTTAAGAAAAAAAATGTTTGCTCTCCCCCCCCAAGAAAAAAATTTGCCCCTCCCAAGAAAAGTTGAAATGACGCCACTGGTGAATACCTGCGACTATGGTCAAATTCTTATACATAAGACCTCAATCAATGAAAAGTACTATCTTGCCAGCAGTGCGATAATCCCCTCTAGTCTCTTCCCCTCTCTTCTCCGCGGCCAGTATTCATCTTTTATTTCAAATTCAAATATACAGCCAAAAAACACACCAAATTGTGGGGACCGGCAACTTGGTTCATAATCTTTAATCTACCCAATGTACTATCTTGCCACCAGCTGAGGTGGACGCCTCCCCGCGTCTTTTATATAAATTTTGTTTAAAATATTTTTTATTATTTTATTTTTTTTTTTCAATTTTTGATTTTTATTTCATTGAACAACCCCCATCATTACTTTCTTCGTCAGAATAAACTAAAATTATGACTGAAAAAACATCATGAAAATAACTTCATACTGTAAAGATTTCCTATACAAATTAAAGGAGAGGGGATAAATTTAAATTTCAATTAAAAGATCTCCTGAACCCGAACCAAACTTGTTAATTTAATAATAATATTTAAAGAAAATATAAGATGTATAATAAAAAATAAATTACTTTTGTTTCTTTATTAAATGGTTTTCTTTACAATACGCCACTATAAATTTGAAAATATTCAAATATATTTAGTGCCCTTGCAGATCCAGAGAAATTTTGTAAAATTAAAAAAAAAAATTTGTTGCTGCTTTTTCAAGATGGAGGCCGAAGCTTATCTTTAATTTTGCGTGCGTGACAGTCGATTTGATAATCTCTAAATATGTTGATATAATAAAATATAACTATTATTATTTATTTTTTTTTCAAGAGTTCCGATGATAACAATCTTTGAAATAATAACGTGAAGAATTATATTAAATAGAGATAAAAATCTAAAAACAAATAAATAATTAAAACGTAACCTAAATTCGAGGGGAGTTTTACATGAAGGTATAAAATAAATTGTTAATCTTTAATATTATATTACTCGATGTAAAGTTATTTATTAAGAGTAATTATATTTATTTTTCTGTTTTGAAAGTCAGTATGAAATTGTAAATAACTATTATTAAAATATGGGCCGGTAAAGGGTGGAAGAATAATTGTTAGTTTTAGTATATATATTATCACAAACATACTAAAACTAACATGGAGAGGATGGTCAAAAAAAAAAATAATAATAATAATAATTTTTTAATATCGTAGATAACCCAGGTGAAACAGTTATTTTGTTGCCGGGTTATTTGAAGCTATTCCTGGGTATTTGATTCCAAAAATGCCATCAGTTTTGTCCCATCACGTCTAGTTTTAAGCTATCGAGAAAATTAAATTTTATTAGAAAATTTTGCATTTTCAAAAATTTTTTAATGCATTACCTTTTAAAAATTATGCAGCTAGATGAATTACATTGAAATATATAATTTCAGTCCAATCGGAGGGGTTTAGTGGTGCAAAACACGGCTAAAAGTTCAGAAAAATCGAAGTTTTTTTTTAGTTTTTTCAACTTTGGACACCCCTAATACAATTTTTTTCATCCCTGAAAGCAAAAAGTATATATTGACGATATTCTATAAACCTTTTAGCTTTCCAAAAATTTTTCATTTGTGAAAATATGTTAATAATTAACAAAATTATAACAAAACAGTTATCAAAATCTGGTGAAAAAACACTTTGGCTGCCTATCTTTTAGGCGCTTTGCTCTCGGACAGAAGAGCTCATAGGAATAAACTTTTAACTATTTAGATTTATTTAACTATTTTGTTCGTAATTTCGCTAATAATGAATAGATTTTCATCAATGAATATTTTTGGAAATCTAAAAAGCTATAGAATATCGTGGAAATTTGCATTTAGGGATGGGAAAAATTGTATTAGGGGTGTCCAAAGTTAAAAAAACTGAAAACAATTCTTTTTCTAAATTTTCTAAACTTTTAGTCGGATTTTGCAACACTAATGCCGGGTTGCAAGAAAACAGTTCTGTAAACATTTAAAAGTCTGTTAGTAAACATCGCTTTGGGCTTTAAAATTATAGGCTGTTCCTAAAGCAACTTTAAAGGAACCGTTAACTATTCCCTACTGTTAAGATATATAGATAGATGCAAAACGATTGGGCCCGCGAAAATGACAGCTTTCTATGTAGTTGGCCATGTTGGCCGCAAGGGCGCATTGTCAAATTGTATAATTTATAATAGTACCAAAATTATAAAATGAATAAAAATAGTAATTATATTTGTATTCTTTAAATTTTAATTGTTAATATTAGGTTACAAAACAAAAAAATATTTAAATATCGTAAAATAAAAATAATAAATTCGTTGGTAGATCTGGCTGTCAGATGATAAATTATAAAGAAACTGGGAATATACTATAACCTCACTTTTTCTCTTCATCATGAATATCTATAATAATTAATAATATCGCTTAATACGTTTCAGAAACTAAAGAAAACTCAATTAAATTAATGCATTTATATATTACCTCTCTAGAGTGATAATATAGTCACCAAATTCTTATTTATTTCAATGAAACTAATCAGGTTAGTGGATACTTTATAGTTTTAAGGTCCGAATTTCAGCATTTAGTTTATTGACAGCTTTTACGAACCAATCACCTTTAAATACGTTCTTGCAACCCAAAATTATTTAGCGGAAGGTTTAAACGACAAAAAGCGTTTAACGAACCGTTAAATTCGTTCTTGCAACCCGGCATTAATCACTTTGATTGGCCTGAAACTTTATATTTCTATGTAATCTATCTGTATATTTTTAAGAGGTAAGGCTTTAAAAAATCTAGATAATTCAAAATTAGAACCGCTTTGTATTAAAAAATAAGATAAATAAATAGAGCACATTTTTTATTCAAATTTAATTTTCTCTATAGCTCTAAAACTAGACGTGATGCGGCAAAAACTTATGGCAATTTTGGATCAGGGCTACCCAAATACCCAGGAAAAGCTTCAAATACCCCGGCAAAAAAAAGGTCCTTTTTGTTCCTCTGTGTAATTTATTTTTAGGCAACGAAATACATTTCATGATTTTTTATATTCTTGGAGTCTATTTTAATTTTCGTCTTTAAAATTTTATTTAGGTATCCAAGAGTTTTTTTTTTTTTTTATTGTCCAGGACTTTAGCCCTTGGCCATCAATATATTGAAAAAATTGAACTTCAAATTCGGCTAGGTTGATTATTGCTAAGAAATTAAACAAATAAAAAAAAAAAAAAAACTTCCATTCATTAGTTTAGGAAAAAAGAATCAAATTTATCAGTAATCTTAATCTTGTTATTACTAATGATGTTAAAACATTAATATGTGAATGACATTTTTCCAAGCACTAATCTATCGATCCCACTTTGCCATATTTATCAACAATTTATTTATTATTAACCATCAAGGTTAAAACAATATCTTTTATGCCCTTCTAATTATATAAAAATATTTTCCTGTCTGTACTATAAATTATTAAATTATGATTAGATTTTCCGTATTTATTCAATTATATTACCATTAATACAATATCAATATTGAAACCGATTGGAGTGAAAACACTTAACCAAGTGTATATGGAATTATTACTTTTACAATTAAGATGAATAGATAAATAAACGTATTGAATTTAAAAATAAACCTATTGAATTTGATTAGTGGCGCGATACCACTATAATTAGATATTCTACTTCGTTGTTTTTTTTTTTGTGTTTTTTGGCAAGTAAGTTCATTCATTTAAAGTGTTATTTCCATTGATCAATATTTATTCACATAATCAGATCTATTCTCTAAAAACAGACGTTAAAATTTAACATCAACAAATGGGTGTTAAAAAATAAAGTAATAACATCATCATTAAAAAATCGTATTCTCTATACCAGCGATGTTAACATTTTATTTTTAGCACCAGATGTTAACGATTCATATGAAGATAGCTGTTTTCTGCTTCTTTGTGTTTTTAGACGCCTCGATAACCTCTGCTCAATTACTAACTTGATTTGTTATTTTCAATCTAGTAAGCCTATCTGACACACTAGCGTTAAATTCTCTAAACCAAGTTTTAACAACAACGTTAACATGTTGCTTTTATTTCACAGCTCTCAAAATCATAACCTTACTTTTTAGGTTAAAGACGCCATTTTTATGGATTAAATAAATACGGCGTTAAAATATTAAAGCCACCCTCTAGACATGACATTAATTTATAAAACTATTGACTAAATGTTAACGCTTCGACGTTAAAGTTTTGCTTGCAGAATAGCAATTTGAGGCAAGGAAGTGTTAAAATGAATTACTGTTTACAGATGTTAAAAGAACGTTTTTGCTTAGAGAATAGACCTGAATAATGACTAAGGGGCTAAGTGTTAAAAAAAATTAAGAAAGAATTCGCTACCCGAAAGTCTCAAAATTCTCTTACTCCTTCTTTGGTGCATTATTGAAATTAATAATGAAACTATGCAGCTAATAATTTATTTTATTTCTCGAATTTGATATAAAAATAAATTATTGCTTTTAAACTTACTATTGGATAGGTTTACTAATGGAAAAATTTCTGACAATCAGTAATTATAAGAATCACATATACGTATAGAGTGTTTACATTTTTTTGGAATTTCTTAAAATTCCATTTTTTGAAGTGAAATGCTAGAACAAGTTCTGATCATGCGTTACGAATCGCTGCATTATCTCCCTTCCGGTCGAACTTTTGAGGAATGTTTCGCTTACATGCCAAAAAAATCCTCTAATGATAGAAACCAAATATTAAATTTTACTTTACATTTTATACCTTTTGACTTTCATCAATTTTTCAAACACATTTTATATTTTTATTTATCAAATTAATTAGAAATTCTCTTGCAAATAATACTGTTGAAAACCGAAACGTCAAAATTAAATAAAGAGAATTGAATATAGCTACATTTTTTTTCTTTTTATTTCTCAATTGGTGATTTATATCAATGTATAGTTAAATAAAGAGAAATGATAAATAAAGTTTAATACCCTTTAAAATATGAAGGACTAACCTGATTGATATTCACGATAAAATTGTATTTAATTAGTAGATTTTTTCCTAAACACATACATTTTTTTTAAAGGATTTCGTGTGTATCTTATTTATTTTGTTAATATCTAAAATCTGAATTGTAAATAGGTTAGAAGCAAAATGATTTACTCTGTTAATGACGGATCTCTGAGTTTAATATTTTTTATTTAAATTAGAAAAGACCTAAATATCGTACTGTTGGATATTTATTTAAAGTTAATCCTCTATAAAAGTGATAATTTTTTGGACAAATATTATGAATTTATATTTATTATAACAAAAACTATGAATATTCTTAGAAACTATTTTTAATTTTTAGGCATTCGTGCTATGCTTAGTGATCCTATCATTTAATGACGGCCAAGCATCGATGATTCTCTACCAATCGATATTTTTATAGACTTCATCAGATATCTTCTATATTTTCTATCAGTTCCTCAACACGCAATATTATTTGTTGACTCTTCTCAAATTCAGCTTGACTTCTGACCCAGGTCGCTTTTGTCTTTTCAGAAATGGTTCGAATGTTTCTAATTCTTGTTGTGATTGTTGGATGTAAAATTGAATGTTCGAAAATCAATTTAGAATGTGCATTTATGGAGAGTTTGTTACATAAATTGAACATTAAATGTGTTTTCATAGTGAATACTGATGTTCCAGTTCTTGCAAGTAGGTATTGAAATTCTCATTGAGTAGAAGATACCCACACAGCACAAAATATTGCAGTAATATTGCACATCTTGTATATATTGCCAAATTGCAGCAATATTGCAAAATATTGACAACATTTCTGAAATATTGCACCTATTCCAATACCTTACAGTGAATATTGCAGCAAAATTGCTACAATATTCCTATGTTCGCCTCTTTGTAACATTGCAGGAATATTGCTGTTTGAACTGCAATATTGTCAAATTGTGCAAGATTGGCAATATTACTGCAATATTTGGCGCTGTGTGGGCATTTTTCTGATTTTTTTCTTGTTAGAGCAAAGAAAACTTTGTCCGGATATCATCTCCGGTTGGATCTCGATTTCACCGAAAATGTGTTTACTAGCCAGAAAGTTGTGTCCACGGGGGCCTCGGATTTTAGTACTACCTTCCAACTTGCAAAAACTTCATAAGGTCTACTTCTACAGTATTTCCATATAAATTAGGTTAAAAAACGAACTTTTTTCTTGACATTTTCAGATTTTATACACTCATTGTGATATGGATAACATCTTTCTTTTGTTCCTCACGGAGTCACAGACTAGTATCGAGGACATACGCCGTGACGTTTATATCAGTGTTAACTGCCGTTTCTTGGTAGTTCGTCATTCGAATTTCGGCAACGGATTCGTTTGGGGGGAAGTTTTTCGTTATTCTTCCTCTTATAATCTCAATATTTTAGAATATGGACAATGGAATCTCACTAATGGTCTGAATATTCAGCAGTTGCCAAATATTTATAAACAGAGGACTAATTTTCAAAGACTAAGCCTCAAAATGGGTATAAGTAATGTAATTATTTTTCTTATATAACTTCTCTGTATTTTCTTACAAATAAATGATTATTTTTTTCATTTTAAGCTTCCACCAAATTCTTGGCCAGTGAGTAGTAATCAATTTGATGGAATTATTTTTGACGTTTGGGAAATGATTACAAAATATTTGAATATAAGGTAAACAAAAAAAAAAACGTTTAGGCTTTATTAAGATTTTTTACTTTTTAATTTCTTTCCTTCATTTTGACATTTTTCATGAAGAATTAACTGGTCGAAAATGCTCTTGATATTCAGAGAAATCCTCTTGTCTTGGCCTAGACCAGAGCTGTTCTTTTTAAATTAAAATTTTTAGAAATGGCAGAAAGTTCGCTCTGAACTATGATTTTAATTCTAATTTACAATATTTTTATCAAAATCAATAATAAACTTCAATTTGTTATTGATATGAAAATCTATCCCAATTATGAGGAAGATTCGGAGATTTATCAGATTAACTTTCAAGTTAACAACCATTTTTGTCCTTCCATTAATTAAATTCAATTGAAATACCATTATAATCTGGAAGACTATGAAAAAACTTACCTGCGATATTAATATAATTTCATTTGGATTTAATTAATGCAAGAAAAAAGGTTGTTTTCAAGGTTCTGAGTATGATGACCTTTAGTCTCCGAAACGTCTGTGTGGAAAAAACTAAAAAGATTACAACCAAAATAAAGTTTCTTTTTTACTTTCTCTTACCTCTATATATATGTTAATATATATAGAGAGAGAAAGTATTGGTTTCATGTCAAAAATTCGATGTCGAGATTTTGATGGATATACACGTTTTGAGGTCCCCTGAATCCAAAAAAGTGGTTTTCGCGACATGGTCTGTCTGTCTGTGTGTCTGTGTCTGTCTGTGAACAAAATATCTCAAGAACGAAAAGAGCTACGAAGTTGAAATTTTATATTTAAGTTAGGCACCCCCCCTGGGACGTGACACGAAGCTTTTCAACAAAATTGGCCAAAAAGTACTAGTACTTTACTGATGCAATTTTTCAGTTTTTTTCGATTTTCTCAAAATTTGCTCCAACGATTTTTTTTAAAATTCAAAAATCAATTATTTTTTAGATTCCTTATAAAATGTATATTCTCATTTTGTCATTGAAATCTTCTGAAGACCACTTTACTCTTGTGCTTCATAGGAAAGATAGGAGAAATGGTTGCCATGGTAACAAAATATAAATATTTTCCCATACTTATAAATTTTACATCTTAAAATCCAATGTACCCTACTGTCGGAAACTAAATACATGTCGACACAAAAAATCTGGTGTGACAAGCACAGAACACAACTTTCGATTACCGAAGGTAAGAGAAAGTTGTGTGCTGTGCGCCAGTCACACCAGATTTTTTTATTCAAATCTCCTATTTTGTTATTTGAAAACTATTTTATCTTCAAAAGTTTATACACAAAAACTTCCCAACTTCATTAGGCATTTTGTTGGTCCGAAGTTGACTTTTGTTTATATTTTATTAGAGCAGAAAACGAATTCGTTGACACTTCGATGGGAAATATCAAAGTGAATGGTACATGGCTGGGTCTTATCGGTATGATCCTAAATAAAAAAAATGATTTGGGTATGAGCATCGGCGTAAATAACCAACGAGGCAAAGCCATTGACTTCATACGCGAGATCTTCCAGGACGAGTAAGTCCTCTATTGTAAGGCCATTAGAGGGTTTTTTTATATTTTTTTGTGGGGGGGTTTTTTTTTTTTTTTTTTTTTTTTTTTAAAGGAAAGAGGGCATTTATGGCCATTTACACCCATTCCCTATTTTTTAAATTTATTAATTGGTAAATTTAAATTGAAATTAAAGACCGGAAATCATAATTTATTTAGATTACTGGTTTTTATAACATTGAAAATTTTTTGGGGGGGGGGGGGGGGGACGCCCCCCCGCCCCCCTTTTTTACCCCCCCCTGGGGCATTATTAAATTACGATAAATACAAATTTTGAATAATGATTTTACGTTTTTAATAAATAAGAAATACAGTAACTTTAAAAAGTTCAAAAATATCATATGTCAGGATAGGTGAAAAGGTGAAGAAAATCTGCAGCTAGTTTTATAGGATGATCCCAACCGGGATCGAAACGTCAACGTGGTGGGAATAAAATAATGAAATACAACTAGCTGCAGATTTTCTTCACCTTTTCACCTATCCTCATTGAACTACCAGCTATAGCCCTACGTATCTAATATCATATGTTGTCACTATTCAAACTTATTTTATATCGTGGTTAGGTAAGGCTCACATTTTTTCTTCTCATTAAATGAATTTAAAAAAATTGTGATGGTTTGATATGACATCTTTTAGTTATTATTTACAACCAATTGTTTTCAGATATAAAGTGTTTATTCGACGCAATCAGATTCCTACAATAAACCAATCCATTTGGATGCCGTATATTCGACCCTTTGGGTTCTACCTCTGGGTCAGCCTCTGCACTTCTATTGTAGTTTTAACTTCGTGGGATTATTTGCTCTTTTATTATACACATACAAAGAACATAAAGCATAAAATTTGTCAATTTTTTATATCTTTCTATTATGTTTTTGGAGCTTATTGTTTGCAAGGTGAGAGTATTGACAATTATACAATTTATTTTTTTCTTGAATGTTTTCTTTTTTGTTAGGGTCCAGTTATCGGGAGACTTTAAAAGATCAGACAAGTGGTCGTATTTCGGTACTAACCTCTTTTCTTCTCTCGATATTTATTTATGCTTCCTATTCTGGATGCATAGTTTCTATTATACTATCGTTCGATAGTACTTTAGCATTTTCAACGTTAGAAGGTATTATCAATTTTGGCGGATATAAACTCCAAGTTTCCAAAGCTTCATCAATCCTCTCAAAAATAAAGGTCTCTTTTTAATATGATAGTCTATTTTTGTTTGCTTTTACTATCTCTTCCAATCACTTTTCCAGGCTAATCCAGATCCATTATTACAACGCCTTTATAATCATTATTTGAAGCATATCGAGAATGAAAGGCCTCAGAATGATGAAGGATTATTTCAAGTTATGAACGTAAATAAATTCGGATTCATTACTTTGGTCTCACTTGGAAAATATTTTTTTAGAGATAAAAACGTTGATATATTTCATTTTCCATTAAATAAAGAACCAACATTTATGTCAGCTATCATTGCTAAAAATTCACCTTATAAACGATTTATCAATCATAAGTAAGTAAATAAAAAAAAAAAATATAGATTCAGAAGATTGTTCTTAAGATATTGTTGGGGATTATTAGAAAATAAGATTCTATTTAATTAGCTATTTATCCAATTCCAATGCCTTCATTTTTCTGCCTCTCTGTTACACTGTTTCGTCAACTTCCTGAATTTTGAAATGTTATTTTATATTCTCAAAAAGGTCCTAGGAATTACAGGAAAATTATTTTAGTCCCGAAATTTCGATAAATTTTCGAATTATTTGCTGAAATTTTGATTTCTATCATATGAATGTATGAGAAAACATTTACATCGTCTATGCGTTCTAAAAAAAGCCAATAAATTGTAATTAGAATATATCATTAAATCCCTATAATTGAAATATTTTTCAACCTCTTTTTGCGTGACATTTTCATCGTAACAATATATGACAGGTGTGGCTAAACTTTTATCATTAAGGGCAACTTTTGCTTAAAAATGAGGTTTTCCGAGAAAAAAATTGATTTTTAGAGTTTTGGGATCTTTAGCATTTCAATACTCTACCTGGTGGCTTAAATTCGAACTAGCGATTGTAGGATAAACCTTCATATGTTTAACGTGATAAAAGGGACAAGAACATTTAAACATCTGATATAATTGTATTATTTAAAAAAAAGTTATAACCCACGAGTAAACATTATTGTTAGATTAATAAATAATACATACATACACTAATATATTTACAAATATGAAATTTTCTCCTTATAAAAATAAAAGCAATGTGTATCTACTTTGTGTTTATGGGTTTAAAAGTCATGCATCTAAGCATGAAACAGTTCGATTTCATTATTTTCCAAAAAAAAGACAGTATAGTGAAAATTATAAATAATTTTATTGTGGAAGAATCAATCTATCAGATTTAGAAACCTTCTTTTTAATTTTTGCCTCTATCTTTTTCTTGTTTTTCTCTAAAACAATTGTGCTCGAGCAAAGGCGTCTCATATCGTATTTTTTTAAGAGCTGATTTATGTGGTGCACTCCAAACACATTTTTTGTTATTATTATTATAAAATTTGTACAGTTTGTATACTCCTAGATGTATTTTGGAGCATTTTATTTTGAATAATATAAAATTTTATAAAAATCAGAGCCCTTGGGGGGGGGGGGGGCAAATGCCTCCCCCTCCCCCCCCAAATGACGCCACTGCATGAAATTCTTCTCGTAAACTTGTTGTTTGTAAACAGAAAGCAAGAATTTGGTCTGTCATTGAAACTGTCATTACTATTACTCACTTTAAAACATGACCAGGATCAATAATATTGTCTCTACAAATAAAATTTCTATTAGTAAGTGTGGCAGAAGAAAACCTACAAATTTCCTGTACCGTCACACCCATTTTTTATTTTTAATTAAACTTTTTGTCTCATAAAACACGTGTACTTGCGTATCAGCTCAGCCATTCAATCCTACAATGGCTAGTTCATTTTTTGCCACCAGGTGAAGCCACGCCTCTCCCATAGATCCCATTAGTAATCGGGATTTTTTATTTATTCTATTAGAGTTTTTCTTTCTGCACAAATTGACATTAATTTTAGTCTGATCTGATTAGCCGTTCGGAATCTACAGTGGTTTAAACTTTCAAATTAGAATTTACCCCTGTAAATGAAATGATAGGAAAAAAACGTGAAGATCCATAAAAATCTCGACATCGAATTTTTGACATGAATCGAATAATTTTTCTCTATATATTTCATATATAGGGTAAGAGAAAGTAAAAATAAATGTTGAAATCTTTAGCTGAAGAATCATTCTTTCTAATCGGATATTCAATATAATTACACCGCTTTAGACAGAGGAGTTATTCAACCCATGGGCGTACCCAGGATCACATCTAGGGGGGGGGGGGCATGGTCAGATCATGGTCGTCCAGGGGGGGGGGGGGCAGATCATGGTCGCCCAGATTGTGACATAGCTATTTTTTATATAGAAAGGTAAAGCCTTCGAATTAAAGGCCTAAAAACCCTCGAGTCCTAACAAAAAGAATCATTCCCCGTCGCCAACCACCAATTTTGTTTCGTTTCATCACTTTATAAACATTTAATTTTTTTTTTGTTGCTTCTAGGGGGGGGGGGGCAGATGCCCCCCCTGCCCCTCGCTGGGTACGCCCATGATTCAACCCGCTAACTTTTTCGTGCATGCCTCCCTATTCGGCCACTAAACATACATGCATTATAACACGTCACGTCAAAAGGGAAAGAAAAGGCGGTAGGGAAATGAAATTGAATGTTGTAGAGCCCAAAAAATTGGATTTACAATTTGATTTGTCAGATCTACAAAAATGACTAGTTATCTAAAAATGTTCTTATACTATATTTTAGAAAATCGATCATTGATTATAATATTTTTCATTTTGTAGAGTTTTACAAATTCGTGACTTCGGCATTATGAACTACATAGAAACGTATTTCTTGGTTTCCTCTCAAATGCATATAGAGGAAGAAGTCTTTGAAACCATCTACATCGATATGCTCACATTGCCACTCACAATAATGGCAGCTGGGTGTACAGCATCCATTCTTATTTTACTCTTTGAACGTCTACATTATCGTCTGCCGACGAAAAAATCCCCGAAGAAATTTTTACGTTAGGAAAAAACGATAGTGATAAAAGATTTCTATTGCTCAAGATATAGACACGATTGAAAAGTCATTTAATATTTATTTTAATTAAATGTTCCTTTTCTCTAAAGTCACAGACAGAACATGGATGTTTTAGACTATGCATAAAATCATTCCACCGAGGAGTATGTCTAAATTGAAAAAGATACATGTGTGTTACCTGAAAAAATAATATTTTAACTTAGGTATAGATTATTTATTGTATTTCTGAAAATAAATTTTTTTATAATTATCTATTCCTGTCTCCCCAGTTTCTATCTTTAAATTTTTTAACCTTTTCTCTAGTGATACACTTCGTCCCAATTCATAAACTTTCATCTAGTTTTTATCAAATCACTAATTTTTCGGCATTCTATCTTTTTGAAAAATTATGAATTTTTTTTTATCCCTGATGTTGTTTCTAGTTAATCGCTCAGGGGCCCACATCTTGTGGGTACGTGGATGGCGACCACGAGCTGCCCGAGCTGGGATAGGCCTTCAGGTCTTTGTGTGTATCTTCCTTTCTCTTTTCAACATGCGTCAGACCGTGCGACGGGCCGGCCTATCCTATTTCTTCTGGTCGCAAAAACAAAAGATAGGGCTGGAGGGAGAATGTCCGCCGACCCCGTATCGCAGGAATAAGGCTAGGACAGAAGAACAAGTTGTTTCTGTCTTTTAAGATTAATTTATTTTTTTATACAAATTACATTTTTTTAAATTTATAACTTTAACGAAAATTCTTGAAGATTACTCTAAATGTTTACAATAACACAGCATCAAAGATACATAACTTATTCTATATATATTAAAATAAAATATATTACAATAACATTTTGAAAATATATTAATTGATAAGATAGCCTATAAATAATATTATTATACTGTCGTTCGAACCCTCTTTTGAGACATCTCTAAATTTATTAATCCTATTGTTTTGTGATAAATGCATTTAGAATGAAACTGAATTAAACTTGAATGTTGATGGACCCGAAGACGTTGTTCATTTGCCGGGAGACAAATGTGGCTACCAATTGATGAGGACCACTTTGCCGGGGTAGGAGATAATCCGTTAGAGTCACTCGTTCGCCAGGTTGAATCGTTCTGAGAAATATCATTTAAATTCAAATTCTTGTAATAAGATTAATTTTGATTTGATAATCACCTGTAAGATAATCGTCCAGGGTGGCGAAGTCCCTGCCCTTCGAGGGTAAAATAACAATCTGTCAACGCAATCGGAAGAGGATTGTGCAGAGAGATGTTCACCACCGATTGCTCTCCTACCCGAACACTTCCATTTACCTAAAGAGAATAAAAATTATAAACAAAAATAATTTTAATTTTCAAAATAAAATTTACCTGAATATCCAGCGTTGGTTTTTGTAGAGGGAAATCATCTTCATCGCTCCATATTTGTCCAGTCTCTAAAATAGTCGCCATTGCATAGATCTTAACTAAGCCATGATCTCGTGTCATGTCCAGATAGTCACAAGGATTGATTTGTAAACGAAGACGTTCATCTGAGGATTTGTTTTCAATTTAGGGATAAAATTATTCAAAAAAATTTTAAATATCAATTCATTACTCACTCTCTTTAGCCTGGAGAACAAATTGCTCTTCTTCTTTCTTCAATTGACCAATGGAATCTCCATTGTAGAGAACGGCGTTAGCCGAAAGGGCGGCTTTGATTGTCCTTTGCTCGGAGGCGTTGTTCTACACGAAAAAAATAAAATCAATCTTAAAATATTCAAAAGCAAAGAATCATCCGATTTTGAATTATTTTAAATTGTATTGTTAAAATATTTTCTTCAAAGTGGCAGAAATTATTGTTACGAGTTACCGGAGCTACTGAAATTTTTTCTCAAGTGCCAAACATTTTCTAAATCACACATTTGTTCTTTGTCTGATTGTTTTGTTTTGAAACTTATCAATTTAATGAAGAAAGAATAAGTTCATATCAAAATATATTTAAAAAAAAAAATTCAAAATTGAGAGGTTTACCTGGATATTAACAATAACAGAGAAAGGCTGACCAATTGAGATCCGATCAATATCCACGAGATCAAAAGAAACGTCTCTATTTTCTGAGGAATCTACCGACCTCGTTGAGATGGTCCGGCTGAAGCCTTGCATTGCATTTCTAACTGCTCTACGTTCCAATTCAGATCCTAAAATTAGATTAGAAAAAAAGAAAAAAAATTATACCGTGAATGAAAAAAGTAATAAATTTATATTTTATTAAAAAACAACTTTTCTCATAAATAATCTCCTGGTGGAATATCATATCTAGTACTCACCTTCTTTTTCCTTGTAGAGGTGCGTAATATCCTCAAGGTCGTTCTCGCCTTGCAGATCAATAGGTCCAGGTAGTCGTGTTACGATTCTTTGACCGACATGATAGCGATCCAGTTTTGCTCTGGTGAAACCCCAATCGGATTTCTGATCCTTAACAAAATGATGAACATCAGCGTTCACTTCGCTAAAAATGAAAGGCGTGTCGTAGGAAAGACCAACTTCTCCCCGACGAACAGCCTCCACACTCGCCGGACCGCAACGGAACAATCCTATATAGGGTAGACAGTAATTTTCTTTAAGATGTGACTGAATAAAATAAAATTGAGTTCATTTACCGTCGCTTTCCTCTTGAGGGGTGGCGTCGGCGACTTGCCAGCCATCAAAGCCCTTAGGTAAATCAGGTCTAGTCATCCAGGTCTCATTCCAACAATGATAATTCCAACAAGAATCGAAACAATCACCATCAGGTCCACCGCGGATGAGCTCACCACGGGAGTCAAAAAATCTGTCTACTGTCATCGTACGGTTCGTGTCATGAGCTGAGACGAAATTTGTCACCGATCGGCAAGGAATACCCAGAGCTCTACATGCTATAACAAAAGAAAAATGGAAAATGACATTAATTCTAGCTCAAAGTTATTCAAATTTGGATCCATTCCCAAGTCAACTTGTTTCAACGCATTGTAATTATATCTAGGTCATATTTGCTAGACCAATAAAGAATTTTCCTTGATTAATATATTATTCGTCAATTTCTAAAAAATCATAGAGTTGCTAGATAATTATCTCTTCGTGGCCCACCATAATTTATAGACCCACTGTCTGACAACTTAGAAAATCTAACGGCACTTTCTCTCATAGACACGCTTCTATTTTTTTTAAGAGGTTAATAATATACGATTGTTAGTTTAAAAGTGATTATAGGCCATTAAAAGAAAATTTCATTCAAATAATAGGAAGATGAAATTAATTACCGGTGACCATGACAGCAGAGAAAACCCAGCACTGTCCAAATCGCACTGGCTTGCCTCCTTCACTTAAATATTGTTCAAAAATAGCTACACTTCCAGTCCAAGCGAATGGTGAAATACCATCTGTATAAGGCTGTTTCCATCGACCTACGAGAAGGCCTGCGTCGTCTGCTGAATTTATCTATATAAACAAAATAGTAAAAACTCTTAGTTCCGTACGAGAAGGACGTAATAATAATAATCTCTTAAATTTCTTCATTAAATAAACACAAATCTATTCCTTTTGGCAGCTTTATATGGTATACTATTTGACTCTCTTGGGGGCTGGGTCTCTGACTCTCCCTTTAAACCTCAAGCAATTATATCTAGATCACATTTGCTAGACATAAAACAAGAACCATCCAAGAAGTAAATATTAGAAGTAGGGATCTCCCTTTTATAAAGAAGAAAACTGTATTCATATGTTGTCTAAATTGCCAATAAACTTACCCCCCGAGGAAGGGTATTGCGACTAGTATGGAGAATATTCAGGCCAAAACGAACTAATTTATGTATCCCATAGGCGAGTGAAGTGAAAAGTAAGATTAAGAAAGAATTTTAACTTAACATTAAGCCGAAAGAAGGTGAAGTTTTGCAAATTTTTTATTACCACAGCAGAAAGTGCTCGAACAATCTTGACAGGGTTGGCCCTTTCAGCATGTGGCAGACCACTTTTTTCCAAAAGGAAACAGAGAGCAGGCAGAATACAATCATCGTATTGGCCAAAGATCCAGTGACGTCCTCGGGGACGCCGAGCTGCCCCTTCCCACACTTTGCCTGTGTCTGCTTCTACGTACTCAGCCAAGAGCTTCTCGTCACTCATGTACACCGGATCATCTTGAATAAAAATAACAAAGTAATGAAATATTAAGAGCATGAGTCTTAAAAATAGTAAAATTTACCTTTATTCCAAGGATTAAAGAGAATATAGATATCATCCTGACATTGATGGACATTTCTCGGTTGATCTTCTCCACTGGGATTAGTCTGGACCAAACATCGCCAAAGGCCAACTTGTGCGTTTATCGGAATTTGAACCTAAAAAATATTTAAATCGACCGAAAATTAAAAAAAAAAGCATTTATTAAATATGATTAATTAGAAAGGAGGAAAATCCAAGGAAGAATTATGAAAAGTTTTCCTTGAGAAGAAAAAGAAGGCTTTCATTGACCTACTAATGAAGATGGGAAAAGGGCCGAGTCATCTCCAGCAAAAACAATAGTTTAAAACACTTTGTTATAAACAGAATTTTTCTATTAAATTAAAAAATATAGTATCCAAAAATAATTATTCTTGAATCCACAATAATTTAAGGGCGGCCTTCAAAAAAAACATTATAGGCGTATATTGTATTATTTTGCCTAACTCCCGTAATGATTTATCTTCTGTACTGCACTCCGGAAAAGAGTTAAATGATTAAACTTGAAAAGTAATTTTTTTATTCAAACTCATTATTTTCAAATCAACAAACAAATAGGTTTCGTCCGAAACGTCGACCAAAAGAAATTAAAAATAGTTTTTTATTCTCCTGGCTGCAAATCCACTTCCTTAAGATGGATCAATAATTGTTGAATTATCAATTATTTTGCAAATATTTCGACTGGCATCACGCCTGGTCATTTTCATAATTTTTGAAAGTAAAAATCATTAAAATTAATAGCCCTGAGAATGGTCTCAAATCTGACCGAAACGTCGGCGGTTCCTAATAAACGAAATAAATATAGCTGCATTCACTCTTTCTTTATTCCTTATTTTATCTAGCCATTCCTTAAAACATTTTGGGACGGATAATAAAACTTCTTATTACTTCTTCTTTATAGGCTAGTTTTATAAAAATCAAATATTATTTTACTTGAAACGAGATAGTGTTTCCGTTCTGGTGGTGAACTCGAATGTCCCATTTGTTCGAATCAAGAGGTTTATCGCCCACGACGTTCAAAATGGCTCTCGTGCCTTTAGCCACTGAAGGTCTCGGACCTAAAAGAACATCTACAATTAAAAATCGCTCTCTCTCTCTCTTTCGATCACAATTTATTACCGAAATAGAAATGCACTCTGATGGTGTCTCTCTGTGGGTCATAGGGACGATCGAATCGAACGGCCATAAAGAAAGGAAGACCTCGACGGAAAATCGGCGAAGGTGGAGGCCCATCAGGTATTTGCTGCGTTAATTCAAATTTCGATGTCCGATGCGAATTGGCATTGTCGTGTGCGTATAACTCACAAATGTCCACTTTCAAAGCTGCATTTTTCCCACCTGAAATGAGATAATGCTCTATAATAATCGTTATCCTATAATTATTTAGAATGGGGTCTTACCAATTGAGAGATTCTCGATGTCGGGTTGTGTTTGTGCTTGTTTCTGTGTTCTACGTCTCTTTTCCACATTGTTAGCCAACTTTGAAGCCAAATCTCTCTGGTAACTTCGGTCGTCTTGACTAACACTTTCCATTGCCTAGGAGGATAAAATATTAATAAATTTTTTAATATATTTTTTTTTTTTAAAAAAAAAACCCCGCGGCCCCATTTTTTTTTTAAATTAAAATTTTTTTTTTTTTGTTATTTAGGTATAGCGCTACCGTAAAAAATTATAAATATTAATTAGAAATTTTATCCTCTTTATAACAACAATATTTTTGTTTGTGGTGAAAAATTCACATTTCACTCTTCATATACTGGAGAAAATTTTTTAGTTCTTTGTAAAATAATTCCTTTTTACGACCGATTTCTTCACATTTAATTTTTTTTTAACCCTTTTCGGCTAAAGAGGCCTTTCAGGGGTTTGAATTGATTAAATACATAGATGGATAGGAGGCGTTCCACACGCTCAATGCACGGGGTCAGCAATCTGAGCTTTTGGCATTGCTTATTCACAACGGTTGTGCTGACTGTTGCTTTTTCTCCGTTGTCAGCTCCCCCCCCTCCCTTTCACTTCTAATTAAAAAGCTCTCGGATAAACTGTTTGAATGAAAATGACTTTCGGGTCTTTACAGTTCTAGTTAAGCTAATCATATGATTGAATAAGAGTCCAGATCGTAATTAACTAGCTAAGACCCGGTATAGCCTAATGCTTAACTGAATGAAATAAGGAACAGAAGCCGTTATTTATTTATTTTTTTAATTAAAAAAAGTTAATTAGGAATAAGAGGATAAAGGAGCAAGCAGCCAGGTAGTTGATGAAGATGATTTGCTATCTGGCGGATAAGTTGACTAGATGTGAAACAACCGACCCTTAAAATTTATTGCAATACCCTTATTATTAATACCTCATCCTTTTTTATGCATTGGAATTTTCAAGCTGACCGATAAATTAATTAAAAATAATCCAGATAAAATTAAATAAGTCTGGCATCTATCTAGTGATCCCACTATTTTAAGAATCGGAGGCCAAGAGCGGATTCTCTCGAGGGTCACGGCTTTCTGCTTATTTCTTTTGCCCCCAAATTAAATAGTGAATTAACCACATCGCGCAAGGGCGGATTCAACCGGGGTATAGAATAGTAATTTTCACCTTTTCCTCATTTCCTGAGATTAAAAAAATGATTCATGATTAGACTTTTTTTAACGAAAAAAAAAATTATTTTTAATGTAAATATTTAAATAATTAATACTATAATATTTATATCTGGCAACCTAGTACATAATGCGCCTTTAAATTATCGAAATTAAGAAAAATTGTGTGTCTGTGCGACCAGTCACACCAGATTACTCCCCCCCCCAGTTAAACACCTCTGGATCCGCTCTTGCACATAGCTGACAATAAATTACTAGTACTTATACTGTATATCGTGCGCACCTTTTCATTATTTCTGAGTAAATTCAAAATGATTCATTGGATTATCAATTTATTTATAGAGACGAACAAATAATTATAAATGCGATTTTAATGCCAATTTGAAACTCTTTCTTTTTTATTTAATATAATTAACACCAATTTTTTTATTTATTAGATTAAAACAAACAGTCGCGCCTTTTACACACAAAACTATATTAATTTTTATTTAAATAATTGTTTAATTTCAAATACAATACCTGTCATCTCTAAATGTAATTTATTTTAAAAAATTTTTAAACAAACAAGTCGATAAAAATTTTAAAATTAATTATTCAAAGTCAAAAGAACATTTAAATCAATGTGTATGTATTAATGCCTCTAAAAACAATACAATCATAAATAAAATTGAGAGCGTGCAGAAATAGAATCGGAGATGAAAGATGAAATGCATTTCCGGACGTCATCATCATCTCTATTTGAGGACTAACTCAAGCAAGAAGCTGCAGCCTTGGCGTTTTACAAGATGATAGCTTTTTTATTAAAATTTATCAATTCATTAATATTCATAATAAATTCACTTTGAAATTTATTTGTATGTTTATACCTCAAACAAGTCGAGAATGGAAATTTTATAATTTAATTTAGTCGAATGGCTGTAGATATTTAAGAAGGGACTTCCCGGGAACAGCAGCCAGGTGAAATAAAAAAGCTTTATATTTTGATGCTGACGTTTCGAGTGCTAGTAGCACTCATCCTCAGGGCAAGCAAATTGTCAGGTTGTGCGGTACTGAATTTTAATTTCATGTTTATACATGTTTCTTATTAATTTTTAACATCGACAGATATGTACAATTATAAAAAACTATTGCTATGGTGTATGTTACGGTCTGACAATTTACCTGCCCTGAGGATGAGTGTGACAAATACTCGAAATGTCGGCAACTAAATATAAAGCTTTTTTATTTCACCTGGCTGATGTTCCCGGGAAGACTTCCGTCCCTTTCTTTTAATTTTATAAGAAAATTTTTAATTCACTTCGTATGAATTTCTTAGAGTTATGGCGAAAAATATACACTGGTCTCGTTGCTCGTATTCTAATCTTTTAAGTATATTTTACCCCTCGGGCTCTATACAAGGAATCTATTTTAATTCCTTGAGTAAAGGACATTATTGATAGCCTTAGAGTCAAGGGTCGCGGGTTCGGATCCCAGGCAGTCCGATGATTTTATTTAAGCCATTTGTTTATCAAATTCTTCTTTCTTTGGCAAATAATTTAAGATATGTGAAGAGGGCTTGATGGAAATAGAAGAAAACTGACATCATCTCTGTTAAGAGTGGGATAAAGGACAGAGAATCCTTATAGAGTTAGCTATAGAAAAATAAGTCCTAATCTGGAAGATAAACCACCAATAAGGAAAAATACCGGACGTGCAAACACTCAAGCAATTTTGTTTTAAGTTTTTTCTGCATCTTAAGCCATATACTTTAACGATACACATTATTTAACTACGATATGTTAGGTATTCAAGACAAATTTGGTATCCAAATGATTTTCGGCCTGCCTAGGATCCGAACCCGCGCCCCTTGACTCTAAGACTATCAATAATGTACTCTACTCAAGGAATTAATGTTTAACTGAAAATTAAGAATAAGAAATTTGGTGGTTAACCAAGAATATAGAAATTGCAGTCAACGCCTGCCTTCTTTCAGATAGGCATCCAGTATTACAAATCGCATACAATAGACGGGTCCGTAAACTAAAAAACTGCCTTTGAGGGCGGAGGGAGGGGGGGGGGACGAAGCTCAACTAGGGCGCCGTTTTTCGTTCGAGCTTTTTTTTTAGTAGGCCATACGAATCTCGTTCTACCTTTTTTTTTTTTATTTTTTTTTTGTAATTTTTCTCCGAGCGTACAGCAAGGAAATATCAAATTTTTTGGAATAAAAGAATCACTAATTCCATAACAAGAAATAAATAAAAAATCTGGTGTGACTGGTCGTACCAGATTTTTTTTGTGTAGACGTATATTTACTTTCCGACAAATGAAGTACAAGAGTATAGTCGACTTTAGAAGATTTCAATGACAAAATGAAAATATACATTTCAAAGAACATCTAAATATTAATTGATTTTTGAATTTTAATCAAAATTGTTGAAGCGAATTTTGAGAAAAACGAAAAACAAAAAAAAAAACTGAAAAATATATCAGTAAAGTTCTAGTACTCTTTAGTCGATTTTTGATTAAAAGCTTATTTTCACGCCCTAGGGGGGTGCCTAACTTAAATATAAAATTTCAACCTCCTAGCTCGATTCCTTCATGCTTTAAATTGAACCCAGACAGACACACACGCACACAGACAGACCATGTCGCGAAAACCACTTTTTTGGATTCAGAGGACTTCAAAACGTATATATCCACCAAAATCTCGACATCGAATTTTTGACATGAATCCAATACTTTCTCTCTCTATGTATATTAACATATATATAGAGGTAAGAGAAAGTAAAAAGTAGCTACTTTCTTTATTCACATGCCCTTTAATAAAATTTAAAAGAGCATAGTGGGAGGGTTTTGACGACTAAATAGAAAAACAACACTCACCAGATTAGAGGACGAGATGAGCGCAGAAGAGAGGGAAGATGCTGCACTCTGGGTTTCTTATCACCGACTGACGGGTCGCCAGACTGGTCAGCTTTTTATATACATAGAATAAGTAGATATTCGTATAAGGAGAGATGATGATGAAGCGCGAGGGGAGAGGGGGAGAGGGCGATGACGACCAAAGCAGGTCGGTCACATCCACTGAATCTTTAGAATCAAGACCTTTGCGTTTGTTGATCATTTCATGGAAAAACCTCTAAAATGTTATTTTCACTATTTAACTTCTTTTCTCTCTCGCTCTAGTAAATTATGATGAGATGGTGAATTTTCAGAGAAGCCAAGAGCCGATGAAATCATTGTTATTATTACACACCACTTTGTTTATATTTGTAAAAAAAAGAGAATAATACGGCCGTTATGTAACAAAAATGTCCAGAATTTGTGTAAATTTATTTAAGTTGGTGTTTGATAAAATGCTTGTTTATATCTTCACCAGGTTTTTAAGGTGTCAAATAGATTTAACATTTTGATTAGCTGATATATTGGTGTGACGAGAAAAATTTATTTCAATTGTATTGGCAACCAATCATTTGAAATAAATAGTGATGGGGTTTAAATAGATTAGATGCAAAATAAAAAAATATCTCTGCATAGAAAGATGTTTTATCAGAAGATATCTTTGAACTGCATATGTAATACATCATTTAAAGTCTATATGGTCTAAAATGTAGAAAAGAAAAAAAGTGTGGGGTCGGGGACCTCCGCCAGAAATGAAGTTCCTCACGATTTTTCTTCAATGTGAACATTATTTAAAAAGAAAATAATTATTTATTTTTAAAACAAATAATTTTTTTTATTTTTTAAATAAAATATTTAGAAAGAGATAGAGAGAAAGAGAATTCTCTAGAGCTAGTGGGGAAGGCGTGGGTGCGGCTCCAGCCAAGGCTTCGGCTAGCCTCGCCTTTCTCCGCTGGCGCTCGGACACTGTAACGCATTTTTGTTACTGCTGCTTTTTGTTACGTGACGTTTTCTGCCAATTCACCCTACCGAGAGCCGCGTAAAAGAACTTCGTTCCAATAGCTTTTTCAAAAAATCTGGTGTGACTGTCGCACAGCACACAACTTTCTCTTACCTTCGGTAATCGAAAGTTGTGTTCTGTGCTTGTCACACCAGATTTTTCGTGTCGACATATATTTAGTTTCCGCCGATATATTAAAATTCAAGATGTAAAATTTATAAGTATGGGAAAATATTTATATTTTGTTACCATGGCAACCATTTCTCCTATCTTTTCTATGAAGCACAAGAGTAAAGTGTGCTTCAAACAATTTTGAGGGCAAAACGAGAATATACATTTGAAAGAGCATCTAAAAAATAATTGATTTTTGAATTTTAATCAAAATCGTTAGAGCGAATTTTGAGAAAATTGAAAAACAGAAAAAGTACATCAGTAAAGTACTAGTACCCTTTCTCTTATTGATTTGATTAAAAGCTTATTTTTCCGGTCCCGGGGCTGCCTAACTTAAATATAGGGCTCTCCTTAACTTCCAAGCTCAATTCCTTCAACAAAAAATTGAACACACACACACACACACACACACAGACACACAGACAGACACACAGACAGACAGACCATGTCGCAAAATCACTTTTGGATTCAGGGGACTCCCAAAACGTAAAAGATCCATCAAAATCTCGACATCGAATTTTTGATATGAAACCAATATTTCTTCTCTATATATATATTACTATAGGTAAGAGAAAAGTAAAAAAGAAATGAAATATTTTTGGATTTATTCTGATTTTAAAAATTGATTGCTTCTCATCTTTAAAAAGGACTAAATAAGACGATACTTACATGGACCTGAGTACGTGTGCTCTTGCGTCACATAATACCCAGGGGCATTAAAATTATCATGAATTCCCAAATAGGCTGTCTGGGAATAGGAGATGTTCGTAATACCGCATAACCGATGAAGGAAATTTTCGCCAGAGAAAGCGTTTATACTGTTTTCTAACATGACGGGAATAATATTAAAAGATAAAATAAAAGACTAAAATGTTTTCTTGAAGATCTTAAAAGCTTTTTTTATTACGTTTTTATACATAAATATGGATCGTATCGTAAATTCGTCTTAAAGTGCTGAATAAAACAACACCTAATGAATAGAGGCTATTATTAAAATTTACATATACAGATAATTTTCTATGGTTTAGTGGATTTTAGAAAAATTTATATATTTCTGATGAGGCAGACGGACAACAAACCGTAAACTAGCGTTTTATTTATAGTTGATTGATCAATAAAAAAAAATACTTGCTTTATTTTCAGACTGGTTTTGACCGGCCAGCAATTTCAGTTTCAGTTTAGTAGAATTAAATTGGTTCTTCAGAAAATATATTTTTATTTAATTTACTTATATATTACATAAGTTGGTCAGTTAACAATTCTGTATTTTTATTATAAATCAGTTGAGTCAATAAAACAAATATTACATTTCATTTGTTCAAAATTAAAAAAAAATGTAATAAGCTTATTGTTGACCAAACTGATATTTAAAAATACAATTGTTAACTGACAAACTTATGTAATATATAAGTAAAATAAATAAAAATATATTTTGCAGACCTGAAGATGGTAGTTGGTTCTACCGAAACTGTTGCTAGCCACCCACCAGTCTGAAAATAAAGCAAATAACAATAAATGTTTTTTATTGTTAACTATAACCTCCAACACCTTGGGTTTCAAGATTTGCAATAAAATCTTCCTCTTCTCAAAATATTATTAATAATTGCGCCAAATCCATAAAAAAAAATTTTTGGTACGGGTTCGGCAAATTTTTATTAAACAGACCTTTGGTTATTTTCCCAAGTGATTGTGAAACTAGAAAAGACAAATTTATTAACAAATTCAATTAAATCACATAATCTCTATTTATTTATATTTTTAAATTCAAAATTAATTCGGAGAATAATTTCCATTTAATTTATTTATGATTTTCGTGGCGGCATCTGATTGGCTGGCATTAGACGCTTCGTAATTAGAATAAAAAGGCCGATGAGAACATGGAATTATGGTCTTTGCAACAGGATCTGGGAGAAAATTTTCCACTTGTTCAATAAAATTTTCGAAAATAACAAATAAATAAATCACTCGGTAAAATATCTTAAAAATAATAATATTGAAGTGTCCGTCAATCACCACCGAAGTCGGAGCGGCGCGGCTAGTTCTCAAATCCGAATTTCCAATTGCGAAGGAATAACCACAGTTCAATTAATGGAAAAATTTTAATTAATTGATAGTCTTTGAAATGATGATCCGGGGCACTTATGTTCCTTAAATTCTTGAAGGATCATAAAAATCTAAATGTTTCTCTTTAATGCTAAATAGATCTTATTAGAGATTATAAACAAGTCTTCATAAACGAAAAAGATTAATGTTCCTAAATGCAAAAAAATCTTTGAACTTTTTTACTTGCTCTTCTTTCATATTTTTTATTTCTCTTACCTATGTATATATGTAATATATATATAGAGAGAAAGTATTAGTTTTATATATAAAAAATTCGATGTCGAGATTTTGATGGATCTTCACGTTTTTGAGGTCCCCTGAATCCAAAAAAGTGGTTTCGCGACATGGTCTGTCTGTGTGTGTGTGTGTGTGTGTGTTCAATTTTAAGCATGAAGGAATTGAGCTATGAGGCTGAAATTTTATATTTAAGTTAAACACCCCGGGACCGGAAAAATAAGCTTTTAATCAAAATCGGCCAAAGAGTACTAGTACTTTACTGATGTACTTTTTCAGTTTTGTTCGATTTTCTCAAATTCGCTCTAACGATTTTGATTAAAATTCAAAAATCAATTATTTTTTAGATTCTCTTTAAAATGTATATTCTCGTTTTGCCTTCCAATGTTTGAAACACACTTTTACTCTTGTATTTCATAGGAAGTTAGGAGAAATGGTTGCCATAATGTAACAAAATATAAATATTTTCCATGTTTATATTTGACATCTTAAATTTCTAATATATTGGCGGAAACTAAATATATTTCGACACAAAAAATCTGGTCGACAAGCACAGAACACAACTTTTCAGTGCGAAGGTAGAGAAAGTTATTGTGCTATTGCGACAGTCCCACCAGATTTTTTTATATTAATAGTTTTTTTTTTTTTTTTTTTTAATCATTCCGATTGTTAAAATAAAAGAAGGCGACCTCCCTTCCGTGTTTCGCGTCTGTTTGAAAGTGGGGGCTGAGATCGTTGAGATTCTTTTAATAGATTGAATTTTCTTCTGCAATTCTCACTTTATGGTTGTCATGATAAGGAGGGGTACAAGAACTAAACTGAAAATACAACTTCCCTCTTTACCAACTCGAAATACTTCGAAGAGGTTGAATTTGTAAATCTGCATTTTACATTAGAAAATATTATTTTCAAATGAAATTTAAATTAAGTCTAGAATCTAGTGTTCTTTTTTCCTTCAAGGCGTAACCTACTAATTTGTAATTAATATTAACTTATTAAATTAACAAATTAAAAAAATAGACTACTTTAATAAAAGATCTTTATTTTTATTCTCATTTTTTTAAGACAGAATAGCAGCTGTTAAGCAATTCCAAAGTACTGCTGAATTTCTATTGGATGGCCCCTAGAAACAAGCGTGTGGAATGTCCCTAGGTGGCTATCGATATTATAATCTGGTTCCAGATCCTAAAATAAGCGAAAAGTCTGTCTCGTGATTTTTTAAAATCACTATTTAATATAAAAAATGTCTTAATTTGTGCACATTGGAATTTTTCATTTGACTCTATCTGATTTATTTTCTCCCGTAAACAACGCCTGGTACTCTCACCGCCAGCCCTACAGCCTTATCAATCAGGCATCGTTCACAATGAAATGGTCCGTTTGACCAGCTAACAAATGACAATGGTCTAATGAGCTACAAAATGATTTATTTTTTTTCTTAATAAAATTTTTCTTGTAGTTATAATCGAATTCTAAAATTTGAGTTGCATGCACTAAATAAATTTTTAAATATTGAGCTTTTATTATCTATAATTAACATAAATTTTTTTAGCCTAAATGGTGGTTTAAATACAGCCAAGTAATGATGCATAGTGTGAAATAAATGAGTGCCAAAAAACACACCAGCCAAGGGGGAGATGGAAATTTATCCATTCATCTCATTTGTTATGGACTCTCCTCTTTCTTTCTCAGCTAGTTTAATTTTATATATCTACATCAATAAATGTAGAAATATTTTCAAAGATAAGAAGAAAATAGATTTTGTATTGTCTTATTTTTTACTTTCTCTTATTATATATATGTTAATATATAGAGAGAGAAAGTATTGGATTCATGTCAAAAATTCGTCGAGATTTTGATGGATATACAGTATATGGTCTGTCTGTGTGTGTGCTGTGAACAAAATATCTCAAGAACGAAAAGAGCTAGGAGGTTGAAATTTAATATTTAAGTTAGGCACCCCCATGGGACATGACACTAAACTTTTGAACAAAATCGATCAAAGAGTATTAGTACTTTACTGATGCACTTTTTCAGTTTTTTTCGATTTTCTCAAAATTCGCTCTTAACGATTTTTTTTTTTTTTTTTTAATTCAAAAATCAATTATTTTTTAGATGCTCTTTAAAATGTATATTCTCATTTTGTCATTTAAATCTTCTGAAGACCATTTTACTCTTGTACTTCATAGGAAAGATAGGAAAAATGGTTGCCATAGCAACAAAATATAAATATTTTTCCATGTTTATTTTACATCTTGAATTCAAATGTACAGTACTATCGGAAACTAAATATATATCGACACAAAAAAATATTGTGTGACAACACAGCACTCCAGATTTTTTTTTTTAATTAACCTTGATAAAATAACGAACTGATTCTAAATAATTAATTATTTGGCGTCAGGAGGTTTTTCTCAATGAAATAGATTTAATAATAAATAAATGAATTGTACTACGAATAGGAGATTGAGATAAAAAAACCAAACACATCCTGCGTGAAGCGTAAATTCCTCCCCACTCTTTCGCCTTCATGTTTTTCCTCTTTTGACCTATTTTTATAATAGGCGCACGTTTCTAAGAAAGCTTGCTGCTTTGATCTGGTTAAGGACCATTTGAGAATTACTAGGAATGAAGGAGTAATAAATATTCATTGACAACATTTCGGTCTTCTTCAGGTGCGATCATGCATCAAACAAAAATACCTGAATATTTTTATTTTCATAAAGAATCCAAATCAGTGTGTTTTAAAATAAATTTAGTAATCGTTATTACAACCTCTAATCTGTTTATATATTCCTTTTTTTTTGACATGGTTAGATGAAAAAAGTTTAAATAATCTCTCAGGGCATTTCGATTTATATTGATGGATTTTACTTACATGCGCATTTTAATACAATTTTTCAATCAAACTGACCTTTATCAGAACTATACAAATATGTTCAACACAGTGTCATATATTCTAGTATTTTTGTCAATTCTTATACGGACCCTGTTACGCATTAGTGTGTCAAGGGCCAGCTACCGAGTTTTGAGAAAATTAACATTAAAGTTTTTTGTTTTCATTGGATTATATATATTTTTTTTTTGTCAATTTTGCAAGTGACAATAAATATAAATTTTTTTAGGACATATTTCATAAAAAAATACTATTAATTATAGCATTTGAAACAGAATTCCGTGCTTGACTCAATTTTTAATTTTTTTGGCGCTTGACACACTAATGCATAACAGGGTCCATATCTCGAATATATTTTTTATTACAAAAATTAAATTATTATTTTTAAATATTTTAGCAATTAGTTGTATTTATTATTAAACTCAACAAACAACTAATCATTTTTACTTTCTCTTACCTATATATGTTAGTATATATAGAGAGAAAATTTGCTCCAATGATTTTGATTAAGATTCAAAAATCAATTATTTTTTAGATGCTCTTTAAAATGTATATTCTCATTTTGCCATTGAAATATTCTCAAGTCCACTTTACTCTTGACTTCATAGAAGAGATAGCAGAAATGGTTTCTATGGTAACAAAATATAAATATGAATTTATTTATTTTTTTAAACCCTTTTCGGCTATTACTATGTTCTTTTATAATGTTGTTTTACTAGTTTACCTTTTTTTAAGTATTTTGTAATTGTATACTTTTACCCAATGGCCTACGGCTGGAAGGGGCAAATAAATAAAAAAAAAAAAAAAAAAAACCCTTTTCGGCTACAGAGACCATTTAGGGGTGATAAATTTATTTATTTAATTGAAAATACATAGTATCGATGGCTACCGGGGGGCGTTCCACACGCTGATTGCCCGGGGTCACCAATCCCGAGCTTTCGCCGTGCTTGGCATTACTTAGCCGCAACGATTGTGGTGACTGTTGCTCTTCTCCGTTGCCAGGCCCCCCGGCGAATTCTATTTAATATAGAACCTATGGTCGGAAACTAAATATATGTAGGCACAAAAAATCTGGCGTGACAAGCACAGACACAACTTTCGATTACCGAAGGTTGTGTGCTGTGCGACCATCACACCAGATTTTTTTTCAAACAAAATAAAAATTGGGTCACCTTTGTTCCTTTACATAACAGTAAATCAGGAAAATATTTCTTTTAATCACTCTTCAGTATAAATAAAATAAAATCCATTTTACTTTCTCTTATTTTTATTCTGGCCATATAATTTGACTGAATGTTTTTTTTTTTTTTTTTTTTGTTAATATAATTAGAATTGATAGCCAATATGCTTTAGAAAAATTTCATTGCTCAGGACATGAAGCGAAACTCTGATCCGTAAAACAAGACGCGGGATCTTTAGCTCTGTGTTACTGTATACTTCTAAAAAAATTTTTTATCACTTGATCGAATTAAATATTAGATAGCGAATTTTAAGTCCCTTAATTTAAAGGATTTATTTGTTTTTACCCAGATTTTTTACATATAATGTCAATCTAAATATTTTTTTCATTAGATATTTCTTTCCAATTTGATAAGAGAAAGAGAGAGAGAGAGAGATTATAAGCCGTTCTTTTTGCAGATTTGTGTTCCGCCAGTGCATTTGGGCTTTGGAGTTGAATTCAAGGACTGCAAGGAGCTTCTAGTGACCTTCACTGCCCCGAAGTGTAAGTAGATTTCATAGACTAGCAATACATACCCCCGCCCCCCGACCTCTCTTCTCCACACATACACACAAATGCATATATGTGAGTGTCAATGGAAAAAAGTGCAAGTGTAAAAAATAAAAAAAAATCGTTTTCATATATCCTATTGCTTAGTAGTTATTAATATTTATTGAAATAATAGATTAGATAAGATCTGCTCTTTATTCACTACCTTACTCCCCTTTTATTTAAATGGAATCTTCCACTCTCCTCCTCCTCACTAATTAACCAATCACGGGGCGGTATTCTTTGGCGCCACTGTACACCTGCTGTTAAGGGAAGGCAAGACGCTTGATCAAATCAGTAGAGAGGGGACTCTTGCCCTAGCAATGTCTCCGCGCTCGTTGCTCTAAGGAAACCGAAGCGCTCTCATTTGACCGGCAGCCATGACGCCAGCCAGCAGCCTCCGCCGCTCTCTCTCCTTTCTCAATCGTTTTGCTTAGGTATTTCGATTCAATATTACTTATTATTTATTTATTATACACTTTAAACATATAATCTTTATAAATAACATAAAAATTTAACAATTCCTCAATATTTTTGTTGAACCATATATGAGTGCATGCCATCGGTTAATATTATATTCTTTGCTCTCTTACTTACTGGCAATTTCACAAGTGCATATTTTATTTTATCCATTTGTTTAAAGTCAGATTCTTTCATATACCATTTCAAACATGTATGCTTCGAGTTCTTTTCTCTCGTTAGTCCATTTTGTCTTTAATTAATCTCTCTCACCATCGCTAATATAATTCGAAATTACTAATTAAAGAAATGAATGTTTTGTAAAATACTGAGATGAATAATTAATTCTAAATGAATATAATACTTGAAAGTGAAAGACATTTTCCTTATTCTAACTAAGCTTATAGTCTCGATCATCATATTATAGGGCTATATGAATGTCTTGTATTTAAATAATATTTGAAGGGTGGAACGTTTTAATTTTGAAATGAAATGAATGCACAATAATTTACAGTGATTTTATTTTAGCCCTTTGAGTATAACGTTTCGGTAGAGATTCTAGCTTCTTAATGTCTTTTTAGATGTTAAGAAAGACTTTTACATTAAAATTATCTTCGATTTCCATATTATCCCTCATAAGAATATTAAAATAATATTTAACGTATTTTATGACTATATTACTTTACCAGTCAAGCAAGTACAATCATGCGTTTCCTTTGTACTAAGTCTTCGAATACTTAATCATTCCTTGGTGCCTCGGTTAGACTAGAGATATCGGGCCCATCAGTAGGCCTAACTTGTAAAAACAGAATCATATATTTTTTGAATAATCATACGAATAGATCTCCAAAACAAGTTAACTGAGAAAAGCGAAAAAGTAAATCAGCAAAGTACTAGTCTGCTCGATTTTGCTCAAATGCTTAGTGTTGCTTGCCAAGGGGGTACAGTATCTGTATAGGCCTATAGGTAGAAATTTAAATCGAATCTGGATAATTTTTTTTTTTTTAATTTTATGTTTAAATTTCTGTTAACTAATCTACTCTAAACTTATATATAATCTCCAAGTATTAGTACCCTCTGTCTGTACGTCAAACCAAACTTTTTTTTTTTATTTAAATAGAATTGCTAATATTTCGATTCCATATTCCTATTTTATTAGGAAATTTACAAAGAATTAAGTAGACCTAACTACAGCCGTAGTAAACCTCTAAAATTATAAGCCTTGTATCTTATTGATGCATTCAAATAGGAAAAGCATTAATTTTGTTTGAAAATCTTTCATTTCCACCTGCAGGTCACAACTTGTTTAATTTCTAAGGTCTTTTACATTATATTTCCATAAAAGACTTATTCTAAAAACGCGCATTCTTTTAAACTATTCATTACCTTAATAATAAATTTATTCATTTATTTATTATTACCTTTTTTTTTTTATTTAAACATTCACACTCACACACACATTTACACAGTCCTTTCGACAACTCAGGCCATATAAGACTTTGACGATAACCGTTATATATGATAATATCAATTGGGGACACAGGCACTTCTATTTAAGCCATTTGGTATCTAAATGGCTTAAATAAAATCATCGGACTGCTTGGGGTCCAAACCCGCGACGTTCGGTATTGAAGGTAGGCACGCTACCAACTACTCCAAGCCCGGGGGCTATTATTACCTTATTATCAAAATAATATGAACAGCGTTTAGGAAATTATTAGGTAGTTTTATTTCCTTATCAACATTTTTTTTAATATAGATAATATATTTTTATTAATTCACATCTTCACACAGTGGTTCCAAATCCCGAAAACGTGGCCAAAAGTCCAAAAATAAAGTTTCAATTTGGGATACATAACTAGCCGCGCCGCCCGCCTTCGGCGGGCTCGCGTCCTTATCCAGGGGGGCTTCGCCAAGCTTCCTCCAAGCAAAAATTGTATATTTTATAAATTGATGTTTTTTGGCTGTGGAGATTTACTCAGGATTCGCAGGAGGACTTTGCAGCCAGGAGATTAAATAAAAAATCTTTTATTTAATTTTTATTTGCCGACGTTTCGGTCGCCAATCACGACCTTCATCAGGGCAAATATTGTTAATTATACACGATCTTAGGTATCTTATTATTTATTGCAATCAAATACAATTTCTTTTTAACTTTGATATGCATCAAAATGTTATCCTTTACTTGCTGCTCGGAGGTCTGAATAAGAGACCTCCGAGCCCTGATGAAGGTCGTGATTGGCAACCGAAACGTCGGCAAATAAAAAATAAAAGATTTTTTTATTCAATCTCCTGGCTGCAAAGTCCCTGCGAATTCTGATTGTATATTTTGTTTGAATTAAATTTTATATTTGACAATTAAAACTTAGTGGAGATTGGTACATTTTAATTTCATCTCTAATTACCTTTTTACTGGGAATGGATGCTGCTATCTTTTGATAAAAGATCTTCCCTTTTGCAAATTTGTGCGACTCCAGTCCAATTGTGATTCAGAGCTGAGCTAAAATTTTTTTTTGCATTCTTATAGAGAACATTATTAACAGTCCAGGACTTAAATCTCAAATTGGAAGGCTAAAAATATTTTTAGCGCTTTTTGTCCCAATTATGCCAAATATTCGAAAAAATATTAACTAAATTATCTATTAAATGTGTATGTGTGTGTATATGGGTGATTCTACGGTACTTGGAATCGTGAATTGACTAAATGGCCCCAATAAAACACGATATTCTTTATTACATAAAAATACAGTATCAATGATAGTTAATTAGTTTAACACATTTTTTCTAAATTTCAAATAGATCTAAATATTTATAGCCTATATATATAGGGCTATTTATGAGTGGAAAACATTTCCTAATTCTCTTTCTTTTTTCTTTCTAGTTTTACATGCTGCGATTGTCTGCTTGTCTCAAGTTCAGACAAAGCATCGCCTTTAGTTGTGCAGGAGGGCTTGACATTGCTACAGGGCCGTGTCTCTCCGGCCCAGGATTCCGGCAATTTATATATTTTGGTAAGTAACATTTTTTTCACTAGATTATTAGAACTATAGGCGATAGAATCTTAAATAATTTTTCTTTTGCAGGTTTGGGTTTCCCCAGTGCAATTGTGATCAGTGTTAAGTGTTAAGTGTTCAGTGTTTAACTTTCAAAAAGTGCAATCAACTGGATCACCTCTACGAGTCCTGGGAGCTTCGATGGATCAGCTCTACGAGAGGCAAGGAGCTTCGGGCGACCGTCAACCCCTCAGGAGGTGAATATTTTATTCTCTAAACATACACACATAAATCCTAAAAATATATAAATGATCTTATTCTAATTTCCTTTTTTTCTTTTTTGGTTACAGATTCCTGAGGGTCAACAGAACAAAGGTATATTAAGCATGGTGCAAGAATTTTGAAGGGGATAGATTAGATTAGCTTATTAGGATGTTGCTTTTTTTCAGCCGACCCCAAATAGAATTAGCTCTTTTTTAAAATCAATCAACAATAATTTTTTTTTTTTAAATAGATAATTTGCAGAAATAATAAATAAATTAAAAATAAATAAATTTCACTTTTAATTAATTTGCATTTAAAAAAATTTCTTAATTAAATTTTATTTTCATTAAAAAAAGTTTTCAAAAATTTGATATAACAGTTAAATTTTTATAAAAATCTTTTGCTTAAAATTTAACTTAATTAATTTTTTACATTTTATTAAAAAATTAGATTAGACTTCCTCCCCACCTGCGTCGGGAGAGAGGATGCCTCTCTCTCCTGCACCGAGGGACATCATCAACTTGGTACCTAGCACTTAAGGTGTGATTTATATACGAATACAAATTTAAATGTATTTACTTTTCGATCTATAATTTGAAATTCATTTTCACACCTTAAATTGTAGTTAAATAGTTTAAATCTAGAGGGGGGAGGGATGCACCATGCCAACGAGAGGGATTTTATTTTTTTTAGCACCTGTAGCTATTCCGGATGAAGCTAAGAGTGGAGAAATCAACGAGAATATTCTCCAATTTATGCCTCTGTTGGAGATTCGTCGTTGTTATTAGCTTCAGGTGCCTTCTCTATTCGTTAGCCAGTTCGTTTGTTAGGGTCCCTTGATTGCATTTGTGTTTAGGATCCAACAGAGAGGTAAAATGAATTATATTCTCGTTGATTTGTTCCACGAACTATTCATAAGGAGATGCGGTCAGATCTGACAGAAAGATTGAGGCCCAGGTTCTCAAGTGTTCTTGCGTTTGCGAAAAGACGTATTTTAATGACGCAAAGGGAATCTGATATGTTTTTGTATCTTTGAGGTTGGGTTTGAGGTGGCTCTATGGGTAAACGAGAGTCAGGGAGGGATGTCGTTTTTCCAGGGATAGCCTGGATGTAAATAACGCATACCCTTAAGGCCAGGGACAGGCCCGAGGGCCCCGCCGATCTGATGGTGGGGACCGGGTATATACAATTACACTTCGTATTTTTAATTAGGCTAGGTAGGCTCTCTTTTGGAAGCCCCCTGGTCTCTCGTTTACTCGTAATCCAAAAAATCACGTTCATTCACACTGATGATTTCTTCAGATACCCGACTTAACGGTTTTTCGAATTATAAATCACAATTATTTTTTGAAATTTCGCATATTCTTTTAAATGCAAGTAATAAAAATAATTGTTCGTGAAGTACATTATTTTTGCTTGAATTATTTCCGAATTTTGTTTTTGTTTTATTTTAAAGAAAAAGAAGTCTTCAAGATTAAGTATTACGCGATTTAATAAGTAAGTAAATTTCATATACATAAAAATAAAATGAGCAAAACTAATTCAAATCTTATATTTTTCAGATGACTTGTATTTCCTTGACGTTGGTATCAACTCATCGAATTTTGTTGTTTTGGATCTTTTAATATACACAATAAGTAAATACAAATTAAAGGCGCCCCTTTTGGAATTTGCCCTTTGGGGGTAAGCCTGGGGCCCTGGTACATCACTGTTTATTTGAGCTTGTGATGGGTGATCAAATTTGGCAATTTCTGCTCCTTTTTTATATTTCTTACAAACGTGAACTCATTTTTACTATTTTTTAATTTTTTTTAATATATTTTATAAATACGTATTGTGAAGTGCACATAAAAAAAGAAGTCTTCAAGATTAATTTTTAATGCAAAAGTAAGTAAATTTTCATTAAGTGATATAATCAAAATATGAAAACTATTTATTTTTTTTTTAGGTACTTAATTTTGGAGAGGATTGGTGGGCTATGAGGGGAGGAGGAGGCCCAAAAAAAATCTTACAATATTTTGGATTATAAGTAAATTTCATATATAATAGTTATTGATATTAAAATAAAATGAGCTAAACTAATTCAAATTTTATCTTTTTCAGATGACATATTTTCTTGATGTTATTTTTTTTTTTCATTTTGGTTAAATAAAAACAAACTTATTTAATAATACAAATGAAGGAAACATTTTGCCTTAAGAGAGTATCATTATCATCTAGTGGTATCTACTCATCGAATTTTGTTGTTTGGACCGAAACACAAGCAGTATTTTCACACTGTGCCAAATAACAATACTCTAAAGGTAAATAAAAAGGTTAAGTAAAAGAAAAGTACTTTTAATAAAACAAATACAAATACAAAAAAATACATATATCAAGACAAGATAAATAATCTTGTTACAAACGCGAACTCATTTTTACTTTCTCTTACCCTATATATGAAATATATATAGAGAGAAAGTATTGTTACTATTTTGATACAGATTTTCAAAATGTCGGCCACCTTGAGCTAAACATTTTTGGATTCTATTTCAAAAGAACGTTTAACCCATTCTATTTCATTTCGTTGCTATTGACGATGAATCCAAGGCTTTAGTGTTCATTTTACTGTTTTGTTTGATGAAGATAATCTTCAGGCAAAAAAGCAATAACTTGATTTTTTTCCTAAATGGTTGATGATAGGTAGCCATAACCTTAAACCAATTTTGAGGCTAATCCGCAATCAAAAATGTCAAAGTTCTATCAATAATTACTGGCGCAACAAGAAGCGTGTCATTTCGACACACTACCTTTAAGTTTCACCATTCATGGTTAACAATGGTGCACAACCAGGGCATTCTATGTTTTATAGTTTGGGAGATATTCAGCTGTAACTGAACAACTGTTTTTTTTTACAAAATGTCAAATAACGCCTAAACAGCTTGCCTTAAGTACAAAGTATGTTTAATAAAGTCCCACTAAAATTGACAGGCAATCCAAATATGCAATAATATACAGGGCGTTCCATTGAAAAAAAAACATAACTTTGAATCGTTACACCCTGTATACGATTATCGATCAGGGAGCAAATATTTTAAAATTGTAGCCTTAAAAGCCCTACACTTTACTGCAGGGCCAAACTTTAAAAAAGTGTAACGATATAGCCACAATTTACCGATCCCGTACTAATGGGCCACCCAGTATATTTTGGGGTCCAGGCATTCTTATTTAAGCCATTTAGTATCCAAATGGCATAAATAAAATCATCGAACTGACTGGGATCCGAACCCTCAACCCTTGGTATTCAAGGCAGGCGCTACCAATTACGCCAAGCCCGAGCTCCCCCCCCCCGGCGTTTATTTAGTTAATTAAATTGCATTAACTTAAAAAAAGGGGAGGTTATCAATTATTCATTAAAAGACTAATATCATAATTGACTTAAAAACAAATCGATTGTGTTGTATGAGTTACAACGAGACAAAATGGCCAACAAATTTTCTGATTATTTGAGACTTTCTTTGCCTATCTACAAGTTGTCAGGCTTTGCTCCATTTTCAATTCGAGATAATTCGAAAGGAGAGCCAAATTACGTGCTCAGTTCAGGATGGGGCATCTATTCGTTGATATTCTACCTGATCATATCTTGTCAGCATTGCTTCTGGCTTTATTCAATATTTGTTGTTGAAAATAAAACTGCTTTTCTGGTAACTCTTCTATTTTTCCTAATATTTGCATTTTTATTTTCTCTTGTTTTCATTTTGAACACAGGAGTGAGTTTATGCTTTCTTCTTTAATGATAGTATTTAATTTTTATTGAATCTTTTACTCATTAGTACTTTCCATTACCTACTGTATATATGTAATTTATTAAGTCCCTTTCGGCATCTAAAGCCATTTATTAATACATCCCATCCATTTAATTCAAATGATTTTTAGTCAAATTCAAATGAAATAAATTTTTCTCGAATGGTACGTGAAGTCAACCCGGGACCCTAGGCACGAAAAGCTGATCTCTTCTCCCTGAGCTGGGCAGATAAATTCTTACATTGTTAGAATTTTTCATGTCATTTTATTAATAAAATCATCAATTTTTTGATTCTGCACGAAATGAAGTTTTTACTGCATGAAGGGGTAGTTTTTAATGCATGAAACATATATTTTCATTGCACGGAAATCCGCTCTCTAATTATAAGTTATTAAATTAAATCTCTAATTTTATAAGATTTATTAATAAAATTTATTTTCTAGGTGTTAGAATTATTTTCTCTGATTTGTTTGGCATTCAATCATTTTGTGTCGATTAGCTATTTATTATTAAAAACGCCATTAATTACCGAAATTCTCAACGCCTTGGGCCATTATGCTCACCGATATAAAGGAAAAAGATTTATTCTTGTATTTTTAGTACAGGTAGGATAAACGATACGCCTCTTTTTAGAGTTACTTATGTAAGCTAATATAAATCTTAGATTAGAAACCCGGCCAATTTGTAAATATTTCTATCCCATTGAGATGGAATCATCCTCAGTACGAACAATACAAACAAAAGATGAAACTACCATCCAAAATGACAAAGCATATAATCCTTCCATATTTAAATAAAATGAAATTTTATGGTAAATAAAATATGCATTCGATGGAATGATTATATGCTTTGTCTTATTGGATGGTAGTTTCATCAGTTGCTTGCACAGTACTGAGGATGATTCTATCTCAATGGGATCGAAATATTTACAAAAAGGATAAGACGAAAAATTAATTAATTTTTGCCCATTGGTCCTTAACATAGAATAATTTGATCTTTCTTACGGCCATCTACAATTAATATAAGATTTTGGACATACTGTAATTTCTAGATCTTTTTGAGAGATTTAAGAAACATTAATTTTTTTTTCTTTCTTCCAGTTACTTCTTATCTTCTCGAATTTTTCTATGGTGATGTTCTTTCCACAACACAACAAAATAAATACATTATTTTTACAATATGATTTTGATATTTTCTATACTGTAGTAATTTTTATGTATGTCAATTCAAATATTTATTGCAATCAATTGATTTATATATTCAAAGAACATTTTGAGGAATTTAATAAACGTTTTTATCAATCAATTATGAATTCAATATTAAAAAAAGATCGGGTAAGTAAATCTAATTTTTTTTTTTTTTGTTTTAAGAAAATTTATGAGCTAAGATTGATGACAAATGATGATTTATTTAAGAAATTTCAATGATGATTTAATTGTCTAAAAATTGTGGGAGGCGAGATGTGACGTCAAAGGAATATTATTCATTTGTGGTAAATTTTTGCGTCTTTTCCGATTGAATTCGTCAGATTTCATATTGATTTATTTGTTAGACATTTTTATTACATTTCACTTGAGGCAGGCTGTGAGGGGGAAGGGGGTGTTTCTTATAGGAACCGACCGAATATTCGGTTTCGGCTAAAAATCCTGGTTTCGGCAGTAGCTTCGGTTTCGGCCAAAAAGTAGCCGAATTTCAAAAAAAAAAGGTAAAAAAATAATAATTTTTTATAGGAAATACAAGTTTCGGTTTCGGTTACAGTTTCGGCCGAAACTAAGATTGAGGCCGAATATTCGGTTTCGGTCGGACCCTAGTTTCTTATATTATTTGGTCTCCGGGAATCGAACCAAGGATCTCCAGCCTTTTCGGTGGGCTAGCATTTGCTGCAGGCCCAGAAAAGCTGGAGATCCTGGATTTGATTCCCGAGAGCCATGGGACGTTTGGCCCACCAATATTCACAAATATGAAAGATATAATTTTCAATTATTTTTTTTTTAACTAAATGTTCTTATGGATGTCATAAGTTTATTCAAATAAACTAATATTTGTAGTTGATATTTTCGGCCAGTACCCTATAAAAATCTATTTCGATTTATCGTAACGTTTCATAATTTCGTAAGGTTAATGGAGAAATGTTCACAATTTTTCAGATGGAGAGGACGATTTCTCTTGTCGTTAAAGAAGCGAGCATTCATCGACATTTAGTGCATTTGATATCAGAGATGAATTCCGCACTAAAATTCACTCTCCTTTTGCACTGCATCTTGACGTTTATTGTTTTGACAATTTCCATCTTCTTCTTCATGAGTTCTGTCGTTTTTATTAAAAATCCCCTTTTTAACAATTCGGCAACCAATTTCATAATTTTAACTACGTTTTTTATCATTTTGCTCATGCTTTTGTATTTTTGCTATACAACTTCTCAAACATGCAATGAGGTTGGTAACACCACCTGAATAAAATATTTTAAATTTATAAAAATTAGGAGCTCTGCTTAATAAAGTTCCCCTGATAAGAAGGCAACAATCGAATCAGTTCTGTTAACCGTGTTGTCTAACAATCAGCACTCAACCCTTTACTAATAAACCATATTCTTATTATATTATGTTTATTTATTTACTTATTTGCAACTCAATAAACGAGTAATCATTTTTTTTTTTTTTTTTCTCTGACTAATCACAAACATCAAAGGCGAATTACACTGGGAAAATTATCCATGAATTAATCCTCATGGAGAAGCGTGAGCCTGTTAAACTCGAGGTATACTTTCATCATTTCATTTATACTATTTGTAATTTGGTTTCCGAACCCAAAATTTATTTTATTATTAAAATTTTCGATCCTTCTTCATGTTGAGAATTTTTATTATTTTTCTGTTTCAGTTGCAAAGGATGTCGTTGCAATTACTGCATAATCGTTTAGAGATTTCCGTCTGTGGTTTCTTTACGTATGATCTCTCTTTTTTTTATACTGTAAGTATTCATTGAGCCGTATAGGAGTCAAAGTGTGAAATCCACTCATCAAGATTAAATACTTATGCCCAAATTTCTTCTGTTTATGGACTTAAACACTTTGACATCGGGCAGGTCTTTTATTATGTTATTTTAATGCTAATACAATTTGAATTTTTTCAGCTAATCGGAGCAGTTTGCACTTATTTAATTATTTTAATCCAATATATATGGCATAGATGAAACAAGTTCGTAAATACAATATTTTTTTTCAAGATAATATCGTTCAAGGGAAAAAAATCTTACATTTTAATGCTTTTTGTACATAAAATCTAAAAACTAAAATAAATATAGGTAAGAACTGGAGAATAAAAAACTCAGCAATTGATCTTCCAATTGCAATCTAAGAAAATAATTTCGATCTTTTTTCTTTTTTTTATAAAATCTTTTGTGGTTTGTATTATGTATGTACAGTTTTTAATTATAGATTTTAATAATGTTAAAAAAAAAATACTATACGAAAGTTACAGATACAATATTTATATTTAATAATATAAGTCTAGGTGGTCTATAATTAAGTGTTATACTTAACTTAACTCAGAAATTATTTTACTGATTTTTAAGATAATTTCGACTCTTGCTAGAATTCGCTTTCTGTTCCGAGCGATATAATTTTTCTAAATTATACAGCTACTATTTAATCAATTAATTTAGACAAAAAATTTGGTGTTGACTGGGTCTTCTGCACTAACCGGTGTCCTTTAACGTGACAACGTCTTTTGCCTGACTTCAAACTATTTTCACTTTCTCCTACCTATATTGAATATATAGAGAGAAAGTATTGTTTTTTATTTACTCGTACTTTGTTCTCATTAACAAACATGTTCATACATTTTCATTGAAACAATATGGTTGCCAAACTTTTATCCATTAATGGCGACTTTTGCTTAAAAAATGAGGCTTTTCAAGAAAAAATTGATTTTAGAGTTAATTAATCGGGATTTTTATTTATTCTATTAGAGTTTGTTCTTCCTGCACAAATTGACATCACATTTAGTCTGATCTGATTAGTCGTTCGGAAACTACAGTGGTTTAAACTTTTAAATTAGAATTTACCGTCACGCGGTAAAATAAAATGATATGAAAAATATAAATCGTGAAATCTTTAGCTGAAAAATTTTTTTCTAACCGTATATTCCACATAATTATACCTCTTAAGACAGAGGAGTTATTCAAGCCGATAAACTTTTCGGTGCATGCCTCCCTCCCCGGCCTCTATACATGCAATGTAAGACGTTGTCACGTCAAAATGAACGAAGGCCTGAACAAATTCCAAAAAATCAGAAGTAATTTCTAAGTCATACTACACCAATAAAAACCCAGCTGGCTTGGACCGCCTGCGGCGGACCCCAACTTTCCTTATTCATATAGGTCCTATCAGATAGTTAACTAGAAACAATTTTTTTATTCAAACAAATTGAGCAACGAAGAAAAACTAACATATATGCTTTACTCCGTTTCCAGCCCCCCTCCCCCGGCGTTTATTTAGTTAATTAAATTGGATTAACTTAAATCAAAAGGAAAAGTTATTAATTTTGTCTTTATCAATTATTAAAAGACTAATATCGTAATCGACTTAAAAACAAATCGATTGTGTTGTTTGAGCTACAACGAGACAAAATGGCCAACAAATTTTCTGATTATTTGAGACTTTCTTTGCCTATCTACAAGTTGTCAGGCTTTGCTCCATTTTCAATTCGAGATAATTCGAAAGGAGAGCCAAATTACGTGCTCAGTTCAGGATGGGGCATCTATTCGTTGATATTCTACCTGATCATATCTTGTCAGCATTGCTTCTGGCTTTATTCAATATTTGTTATTGAAAATAAAACTGCTTTTATGGTAACTCTTCTATTTTTTTACTTTCTCATACCTTATATGGACCCTATTACGCATTAGTGTGTTAAGCGCCAAAAAAATTAAAAATTAAGTTAAGCACGGAATATTGTTTCAAATTCAATAGTATTTTTATGAAATATGTCCTAAAAAGGTTTATATTTAATGTTACTTGCACAATTGACAAAAAAAAATGATATATAACCTAATCAAAACAATGAAAATCAGAAAAACTTTAAAGTTAATTTTCTCAAATCTCGGTACCTGGCGCTTGAAACACTAATGCGTAACAGGGTCCATATATGAAATATACATAGAGAAAGTATTGCGATCATGTTAAAAATTCGATGTCGAGATTTTGATGGATCTTCACGTTTTAAGGTCCCCTGAGTCCAAAAAAGTGGGTCCCGTAAATTGGTCTGTCTGTTGTGTAACGATTTTTAACATGAAGGAATTGAGCTACGAGGTTGAAATTTAGATACCCTTCCGGACACTCTAAATATGCTTTTGAACAAAATCGGCCGAAAAGTACAAGTGCTTTACTGTTGTACTTTTCTAGGTTTTTTCGATTTTCTCAAAATTCGCTCCACCAAAATTGTTTAAAATTCAAAAATCAATTATTTTTTAGATGCTCTTTAAATAGTATATCAGTGAAATTTTCCGTGAAAATTGTTTGAAGTACACTTTACTGATGTAGTATTTCACATTTTTCAAATTCACTTTCCGGCTCTTCCTTCCATAGAGCCATTGTTAAATCCCTATGGGAATTTGTTTGGTAATTTCTTTTGGAACTTTTTACACATTTAAAATTTTTTTTCCAATTCTTATGAAATTTTGTATTTATTTAGGATTCTCTATTGAGTATAAAATATCTAAATATGTGATTAAAATTTTGAAAAAATTGCACTGCATTTCAAGCAGTCAACAATTTAAAATGCAAGTTTGGATCTAACTTAGGCCATTTAAGACTTTAAACAATAACCGTTATTGAATATAATATATTTGGGAGTCAGGCCTTCTTATTTAAACCAAATGCCTGGGATCCGAACCCGCGACCCTTGGTATACAAAGCCAGCACAACAAGCCCGAAGACAACACACATCGGGTACGGCAATAAAAAATAAACTAACTAGATAAATTGATTAATTCAAATCCTGATTTTAAATTTATGAAATTTTGTAAAAACTATTTTACAAGGTGTAAATATAAAAGATAACATTTCCACCCCTATGTGTCCCAGATTTCTTCTTTCAAGTACCCGACTAGAATTTGTTCCCGATTTCCTTGAAGTACCATAAGGACCTCATCGGGTGAAAATAAGGTTAACCTAACTAGGACAACCCTGGCGGGTTCCTCATTAGGATCGCATCAGGATGACCCTATTGAAAATAAATTGATTTTCCATCGGGATTTCCTGATTATGTCCATGTAGGGAACCATTCAGGATTGCCTTACTGAAAAGAAAACTATTTTTAATCGGGTTATCCTGAGGAGTTCCACACTAGGATCGCATCAGGATGACCCTATTGAAATAAAATCCATTTTTCATCAGGTTTTCCAGATCATGTCCACGTAGGGAGCTTTTAAGGTTTGCCTTACTGGAAAAAAGACTATTTCCCATCGGGTTATCCATACGAGATCCTCAGCAGGATCTCATCAGGATAAACCTATTAACAAATATTCATTTTTCGTCGTGTTTTCCTGATCATACTCATGCAAGAAGCCCCTAAGGATCACCTTACTGTAAAAAAATATTTCTCATCGGGTTCCCCAGACGAGTTCCATAGTAAGATGGCATCAGGTTGACCCAATTAAAAAAAAAATTGTATTTTTCATCGGGATTTCCTGATTATGTCCATGCAGGGAACCTTTCAGAATTGCCTTATTGAAAAGAAAACTATTTTTAATCAGGTTATCCTGACGAGTTCCACATTAGGATCGCACCAGGATAGCACTAATGAAAATAAATTCATTTTCCATCAGGTTATCCTGATCAGGTCCACTTAGGGAACTTTCAAGGTTTGCCTTACTGGAAAAAAGACTATTTATTTTTATCGGGTTCTCTAGACGACTTCCATAGTTGGATGGCATCAGGATGGCCCTATTAAAAAAATTGATAATTCTTAAAGTATTAACTAGTGATGAGAAGTGGCTGTAGACTTTAAATTGGGTATAGGAAACTTTGCAGTCAAGGAATTGAATAAAAACTTTTATATTAAAAAACTTTTATTTAATTATTAACCGTCGACGTTTCGGTCGCAAATCAAGACCTTCCTCAGGACGATGTGATAATCACAAGTTTCCTATACCCAATTTAAAGTATTAAATTTGAATTTCATCAAATTTTCTAAAAATTCACTAAAACAATAGATTATCTAAAAGGCTTTTATTTATTTTTTTTTTCATTGTATAATAAAATAATTTAATAATTATATTTATTTATTTATATTATATTTAATTTTTTTAATTTATATTTAATGTTACTTGCACAATTGACAAGAAAATTATATATAATCTAATCAAAACAATGTAAATCATAAAAAACTTTAATGTTTAACGGCACTCGAAACGTCGACAAAAAATAGATTTTGTTTTATTTTTCGCCTTGGCTGCCCTTGTAACGCATCCTCATATCATAATATCCAGCCATCAAGAAACAACTAGTTTAATGTTAATTTTTTTCAAATCTCGGTACCTGGCGCTTGACACACTAATGCGTAACAGGGTCCATATATGAAATATATAGAGAGAAATTTATAAAATTATTTGCTTATAACGCACAAAAAAAATTATAATTTTAAAAATTAAAATTTATCTCATATTCTCTTTATTTTTAAATGTATATTAAATTTCCTCTTTCAAAAAGAAAAAGAAAATGTTTGTCTAAAAAAAAATATACTGCTTGAATTAATATATTCGCATAAAATTTGTGTTTTGTCTTATATATAAAAGTGAATTTGTATAAAAATTAAAGTTTGATGAGTGCTATATGCAAACCCCGCCTAAAAGGAAATCAACCAATTAGAAACTTAGAACGTGACGTGTTTCATCCCCACCAACCCCATAATGCTTTGCGGAAAAAGACGATCGCGCTGAACTGGGAGCAAGGAGCAATGGGCGCCATTATATCTCTGGATTCTCTTCGCGACACTCAAAATAAAAATACTGTTTTTATTTGTTAGATATGGACTATAAATATAGAATCGTAGTATTTAAAGATGATATGAGTGAAGATTCGAAAAAGTTAATAGACATTATACCAATATCATGGTTAATTAACAAAGAATCAGAGCCAAATCAAATGTATTATTTCTTTATGCCACCACCTTATTCTACATCGAGAATAAACAAGTTGAAAAGAATGGTAATAAGTAATAGCAAGCCAGATATGTCTTGGCCAACATATGCTATTGAAATAAAAGGAAGAGCCAGTAAGTATATTTAATTATTTTTATTATATTTTACTATTTATACAACTAAGGACAAAATTTTCCATTACTTATATAGAAACATATCAAGAAGCTGAAGACAAGGTTATGTTACTTCATAAAAAAGACAATGTTTATACAAGTGACTCTGGGAAGACGGCAGCAACGAATGCTGAAGAAGATAGAAAAGCTTTGAAATTCAGGTCTACTCCTGTCGATTCAAAATCTCTAAAAGAAAATTAAAATCATCGGTAGTCAATTTAAATGATGATCATCAAAAAAAACAATGTAATTTTTCAAAGTATTTAACTTAACCTATATAACAATTTTCACTTTGTTTGATTTTTTTTATAGTTTGTCTTCCATCGACTAGTGAAGATAGTCTTTCATCAGATAATGATGTAAGAAATAAAAAAACGACTATTAAATTTAGTAATAAATCCAGTAAAGCTCCACAACCATTTCGGACCAATGATTAGAAAATTCCTATCGAAGAAAAATTGTAAGTATATTTTTTACTTTCTCTTACCCTATATATGAAATATATAGAAAGTATTGTTTAATTTAGTATTATTTTTAACACTATTTAATTCTTAATTTGAAAATATTGAAAAAGTTAACAATTGAATCTTTAAGTAAATTATAAAACTTTTTTTAACTAATCAATAAAAATAATAAGAAGTATAAATTGCAATTTAGTTAACATTAAAATCTTTAATTCATTTATCGAAAAAAATTATATATTTTACTATAAATTTAAACTTATAAATCATAATATAGCTTAAAATTTAAATTATTTAAATATTTCATACAATGTATTAAAATTCAATGACATTAATTTTTAGGACTTGTAGATGCAGGCAGCCAGCAAATAATAAAAAAAAAAAAACTATTTTAATTATCATCGAGGTTTCGGATTCCATCTTCAGGACGATAGACTGTTACTGTTGCTTAGATTGAGGCATTTGGGTTCATACAAAAATAAATGAATAAATTTGCATATACTATTAGATGTATACAAGGGCGGATACAAGGGGGGGGGGGTAAAGGGGGTATTTTTTTCGAAAAAAAATTTATTTTTAATGTAAAATTTTAAAAATCAATACTTAAAATTTGATTTGTATTTATATTCTGTCAAACAAGTACAGAATGCGCCTTTAAATTAAGAAAAACTAGTGTGCTGTGCGACGAGTCACATCAGATTATCCCCCCCCCCCCCCGAGAAACACCTCTGGATCCGCCCTTGATGGATTGACTAATATATTATTATAAAAATTTTTTTTGATGTTTTAATTACAATTGGTTCCTCCAACTTCCATTATTGACAAGAAATTTACCGTTAATTAATATTTTATTAAAATTAAATTAACCCGTTTCAATTTTTTTAAATTTATATTTTACTTTAAGACATACGTATTTTTCATGTTTATTTTTTTGTTTAATTATCAATATAATAAAATTAATGTTTTTCTGATTTTAAAAATATTCTGTAATATTAAATTCTAAAAGAAAATGTATAGTTCCTGTGATCAATAAAATATTTTTTTAAGTAATGTTGACTCATATTTAAACCTTTTACTCTCATGCAAAGCAAATGGGGATTATATAAGGTAATCCAGGCCAGGATCACATGGCAATCCTGACCAAAATCATAAATGGAAAACCTGACCAGTACCATGTAAGAAAATCCTGACCAGGACCATGTAAGAAAATCCTCTTCAGAGCCATATAAGGTAATCCTGATCTGGACCATATAAAATAATCCTATTAAGGACCTCTGGGGTCTTCTGCGTTACATCCTTATCAAGACCTCGTCAGGTCATCATGACCTATACCTTACCAGTTTGCCAGGTTGTCCTGATAACGTCCTTGTCGGGTCCTTACAAAAAATTCTAGTCGGGAACCATATAAGGTAATCCTGATCAGGACCATATAAAATAATCCTAATCAGGACCTCATGGGTCTTCTGCGTTACATCCTTATCTGGTCCTCGTCAGGTTTTCCTGTCCTATACCTTATCAGGTTGCCAGGTTGACCTGATAAGGTACTTATCGGGTCCTTACATAAAATTCTAGTCGGGAACCATATAAGGTAATCCTGATCAGGACCATATAAAATAATCCTAATCAGGACCTCATGGGTCTTCTGCGTTACATCCTTATCTGGTCCTCGTCAGGTTTTCCTGTCATATACCTTATCAGGTTGCCAGGTTGACCTGATAAGGTCCTTATCGGGTCCTTACATAAAATTCTAGTCGGGTATGCGCCTGTCATTTCATGCCATGTAGAAGATCATTTTCTGCATTCAAGAACGTGTTCTCAGATACACGCATGTCCTTAAGGGGAGAAAATTTAGAGAAATTGGTTGTCGTTCAGTGTTAAAAAAAAAAAATAAAAATGTAATATAAAATGCGGCTCAATTTGTGATAGAGCATATTTTTACTGATTATTCTCTTCATTGTGGTCATTTTATAGTGCATTAATTCATGCATCATTTGATTGTGCATGAACATCCGGGCTCTAGTTCTTACTAAATCTCTAATTTTATAAGATTTATTAATAAAATTTATTTTCTAGGTGTTACAATTATTTTCTCTGATTTGTTTGGCATTCAATCATTTTGTGTCGATTAGCTATTTATTATTAAAAACGCCATTAATTACCGAAATTCTCAACGCCTTGGGCCATTATGCTCACCCCGATATAAAGGAAAAAGATTTATTCTTGTATTTTTAGTACAGGTAGGTTGGGTCTCAATTAGAGCCTTCCAGTCCATATTTTGGTGCTTAAATGTGGCCTCAAGATATATTTTATATTTTAATTGATTTAGTAAGAGAGAGTTAGAAGTTTGATCATAATAAACATTTTTTTTTCTTCTAGTTATTTCTTTTCTTCTCGAATCTTACCATGGTGATGTTCTTTCCTATGTTCAAGAAAAATCACTTCATTATTATTACAATATGATTTTGATATTTTCTATAGTGTAGTAATTTTTATCTATTTCAATTCAAATATTTATTGCAATCAATTGATTTATATATTCAAAGAACATTTTGAGGAATTTAATAAACGTTTTTATCAATCAATTATGAATTCAATATTAAAAAAAGATCGGGGTAAGCAAATTTAATTGTTTTTGTTTTAAGAAAATTTATGAGCTAAGAATGATGACAAATGATGATTTATTTAATAAAATTCAATGATGATTTAATTGTCTAAAAATTGTGGGAGTTGTGACGTCAAAGGAATATTATTCATTTGTGAGAAATATTTGCGTCTGTTATGAATAGGGGCTCGGATTTATAGGCACTAAAAATCTCTAAAATAGGCAGGCATGGGGAGGGGCCTCTTGCCCCCTCTCGGACTTGTCCTAAAAATTAAAAAAAAAAAAAACAAATATATATTTTTTCCCAATGGGAATTTTTTTTTTTAAACGCCCCAATCCACTCATTAATTTAATTTTTCTTTATTTAAATAAATAATTAATAATCTATGTATATATATAATTATATTAATTGCAACCCCC
>JAKCPI010029079.1:0-28287 GCA_023213315.1 Euborellia annulipes | reverse complement strand
TAAATAGATTTTCCGGTGATTATCTCTGACACTGTCATCATCTTTCACCTCTCGACTTCGAGGCAAAGTTATTAATATATAGGCCTACCTGGTATATTAACTTAAAACAAAAGAATAGAAAACACTTTTTTTCGCCTGAATAACCCTTAATATATTTAGAATTTAAAATAAAATATAGGTCTATATTCAGAATAAGCATATACAGGGTGATTATAAAAGGACTTTACAACTTTGAAAGCACATACATATTTATTGAAATTACTTACAGAATTTAGAAAGGTGTCATTTTGTCACAAAAAGACTTCAAGTTTAACATACTGTATGAGTGTCATTTTGTTCGATGTGACTGCCGTTGGTAATGCGACATGCATTACACGCACAACCAGTCTCAATAAAGTTCTTGTGCCAATTGTAAATTGTCGGCCTGCTTGGAGGTTCTTTCTTGTATTCCGTACGAAATGTAAGTTGAACAGCTGTAGCAGAATTCGTTTCATGAAATAACTACACACAAACGTGCACGTTCCGTACCAGTAAAAAGTCGCCATTTTAACAATGTATTACCGTAGCGTCAAACCGAAAAAAATCGTTCTAAAGCACTAAGCGAGTCAAACTTGAAGTGTTTTGTGACAAATGACACCTTTCTCAATTCTGTAAGTAATTTCAATAAATATGTATGTGCTTTCAAAGTTTTTTTTTTTTTTTTTTAAACATTCACACTTTTTTCTCATTCACACTCACACTCACACACACATTCATACAGTCTTTTCGGCAACTCAGGCCATTTAAGACTTTAGACGATAACCGTTATTGATAAATATACATATAGGGGTCCAGGTATTCTTATTTAAGCCATTTGGTATCCAATTGGCTTAAATAAAATCATCGGACTGCCTGGGGTCCGAACCCGCGACGTTTGGTATACGAGGTTAGCACGCTAACCTCTACGCTACGCCCCCGAGGGCCTTTCAAAGTTGTAAAGTCCTTTTATAATCACCCTGTATTTATTAATTTAAACGCGAAAAAACCTACCTTTTTCGTTTATTTAAATTTAATAAATATTTGGTTATTTGTTTTTAATTACTACTTCATGGACCAACGCATGATATTCTATATATAATTTTTTATATATTTTGAATATTAATAAATTGTGGGCTGTGAATATGTTTAGGAAAGAGGATGCAGTCTATAATTGAGCCTCTATTGCATAGCCAGGGGGGCTTTGCCACCCTAGACCCCCTCAGCTGGCTCGGACTCGCCTGCGGGTTCTTTTCTTAATTTAAAAAAAAATTTGTTTAAGGTTTTTTTCTGAGACCATTTAGACTCTTGAGAATTTGTTTACGCTGAATGTTTCCTCATACATTTTCTATGGGAGAAATTGTAACTTCGGAAATTAATAATTCAAAAGTTATAGAAATTTCGGGACGAAAATAATTTTTTTGTATTCCCTAGATGGTCTTCTTAGAGTATAAAAAATTTGGTTTCGAAATTTCAACGGGAAGTGCCCAAATAGAGGGTGACAGGCAGACGGGCATTAGCGAATTATATAGCCTATATATTTATTTGAACTACTCTTTGAATAATATTAATAATTAGTTAAAACAAGGCCTTCTTGGCTAGATTTGAAATCAGTCGAAAGCGGAAACTAGCAATAAAAATTCCATTGTGTTGTATTCCGACACTAAAAATTAAACTCGCCTGCATATTTCCTCTTTTATACTACATTATTATTTCTGAAGAGTACTAGTAATTATTTCAATAACTCATTTTTTTGTGCGGGACAAGGGGAAGGTAATAATTTTAAAAATCCCTTCCTAACTCCACAGTTAGAATATAATAAAATAAATTAATACTAAACGTTGTTGAGAATAATCGTCTTCCCCCTACTTTATAATATTTTAATTTATTTTCTAACATTACATTTTTTAGTAAGCTTATCTGAGGTAATATAATATGGATACAATAATTTGTTCGCCTGCTAAGTAGACAACCAAAATGACTGATCTTTGTAGCGCAGCTGTTAATTTTTCCTTCTTACCTTCCAATAAACGAAAACAAATTTACACACTCAATGATAGTATATAAAAATGTTATTTTGATTTATTTTTGATCTAAATATTTTAAGAAATAAAAATATCTCTTCAAATAAATTATAAATCAATTAACTTTAGGCTATTTATTTAATATTAATAGCAAAAAAAAAAATGATTTGCATCTAATTTTGAAAAATTGAATGTTTTTTTTTATTTATTAGTTATTTAATTTTTATTAATGGGCCCAATAAAATCGATAGCACGCATATAAAATGGACAGATCATCATAAATTATTAGGGATAGAAGGTGGAACCTTGAGTCCCTCCACAGCCTCTTAGATGATGTTTATAATAATCGTAGAGAGAGAGAGAGGAAGACGATAAATTTCACACTTTCAATTTTTTTTTTTACCTGGAGGGGGAGAGGGGGTGTGTTTTGAGCACGCGTGCGTCACACCTAATAACGATATCGGCACTCTTAAGAGACGATCATCTATAAACGTCTCGTTTACATTCTTTCTAAAGGATGCCAATTAGTAGAGAGAGAGAGGGATGATTGACTATCATCCCCTCTTCTCTCTCATAACAAGGTGCAAGCTAGGCGATAAAAATCTCTTCTAGTATTAATCTTAAAAAATGAAAAAAAATTTTAAAATAATAATTTGTTTGTAGCATTGCCAATGGACAAGTATTTTTAAATTATTAGCCGCGACGCCCCCTGGGCCCCCCCCTCCAACTGGCTCGGGCCCGACCGCGGCGGACCCTGGCCTTTTATTAATTATGAAAAAAAAATTATCATTCAATCCAGTGCCTGCTTGAGGATTTGTTTACATTCATAGAATATAAATGCAATGAATACATATAAATTTTTCTCTATACATTTCCTATGGGAGAAATCATAACTTTAAGAATTAATAACTCAAAGTTATAGGAATTTTGGAATGTAAATAATTTTCCTGTAATCCCTAAGAGGTCCTCTTTATGCATATAAAATTTCATTTCAAAATTCCAACGGGAAGTTGCCTAAATAGAGCGTGACAGACGGATGGACGGACAGACAGACGGACATTAGCGAATTATATATATATATATAGATATTCAGATGAATTTCTATTTGTTTCTCATTATTCCTCGGTTGTAGCACGGTGCTTTAAAAATAAGACTTTTTATATAAATAAAAAAAGTCAGTGTATTTATACTACACACTAGTGAAAATACTACACAAAATTCCCAAATTCACTTTTACCTTGGCTAGATCTGTTCAAATAATTTTCAATGAGTTGACCAATTATTAAATTTTTTATTTATTTTTCGAGGTGTAAATTTGTTGAGTCTATTCGTATCAACAACATTGTGTAAAAAAATTAAAATTTGATGAACTTTTGCACCTTTTGAACCCTCCATTATTAAATAAATATGCCTAAACTTCCCAATATAGAGTATATCGTAATTGAGGAGGTGATTAAATGAGAGGATAAAGCAGTTATGCTTATAATCCTGAGTTGAAAACAACTCGAGTTCAAATCCACTTCATGGCAAAAAATTAGGCAACTCTATTTGAGGAAGGAAACGGGGACCCGTTTAAAATAAAATAAAATCATCAGACTGCCTGGGATACGAACCCTCGACACTTGGTATACAAGGTAGGAGCGCTACCAACTACACCAATCCCGAGTGCCAATTATGCTCTTAATAGAGTTTACGAGAGAATCAAAGAGAGCTCACTCCCAATTTTTATTTATTAAGTGAACAAAAGAACCTTTTAAAACAAAATTTTTATTTCAACAAAAGCAACAAAACTTGTTTTTTTTTTCTTTCTATCCAATAAATCATTAAAAAAAACTCTTTCTCACCTGTAATCATCTATCTAAAAAACAGGATCTTCCTTTTGCTTGCAAAAGAATCAATTCATTCTACATCTTCTTCACTTCACTATCTTCCATCACAGAGCTTATACAAAAAAAAAAATCAATCATGGCGCGTCTCTCTTTTGTCTTCTCATTTTCCGCAAATTACAATTAAAACCTTTTATTAATGGTCCTTTGACCTCTAATTATAAAAAAAGCAGAAAGTTCCTCACCTTTAAATGACTAAGAGAGAGGGTTTTTTGGCAAGGGTTTCGCACCTGCTTCTCAATCAATCACTCACAGCATCTTCGTTCTCTCTATGATTAGAAGCCGTTATGCAGGGAGAACCTTGCAATTAAAAATAATAAGTTTTTCAAAATGGCCAATGTTTTAATTAGCGATAATCATCCTAAAATAATCACTCACTAGAAGAGGAATATGGAAAATTATTATTGTTAAGTCATAAAAATAGATGGCGAACTCTTATTCTTCCTCTTTTATATATCGGTATCGGTATTCTTGTTGTCATAATGAAATTAGCCTCTGGCAATTCAAATTTTCAACAAGACTACTAATTTTTTGGGTCAAGCTATTTGTTATAATCCTGTAATGGCGTAAATAACACCCCCATTAACCCTGTAATTTGAGGGGAGTGGGGGGGTAAGTCAAGGGAGTGCCGCAACCCGGGCGCATAAAAAAATATATAAAAATAAAATGTAGTAAATACAGTACATTATCTTCAAAATAAATTTTAAATTAAAAAATTTTTCATTAATTTTTTTAATTAATAAATAATAGACGGGATAGACACAAAGTATAATAAAAGTGTCTGTGCCGACAGTTCCCGCTCTAGGGGGGTGGAGCATTCGCTCGGGGGAGCCAGAATTTGGTGGCGGTATTTTGGCTAAGTTTTTTTTTTTTGTGTTAAATGGAGTAAAAAATATTGATAAATATTTTAAAATATTATAAAAATATATGAAATTTTTATTTTAAATTTTATACACATATTTTTTAATTTTTTTTTTTTGGGGGGGAACATGTTTATACCTGGGGGAAGGGGGTGCCAATCAATGTAGTTACAATGTAATCCTGGTTAAAAATTGATTGCTTTCTATATAGTAGATTCATGTCAAAAATTCGATGACGATATTTTGATGGATATACACGTTTTGAGGTCCCCTGAATCCAAAAAGCGGTTTTTGTGACATGGTCAGTGTCTGTATGGGTTCAATTTAAAGCATGAAGCAATTGAGCTAGGGGGCTGAAATTTTATATTTAAGTTAAGCAACCTCCTAGGACGTGAAAATAAGCTTTTGATCAAAATCGGCCAAAGAGTACTAGTACTTTACTGATGTAGTTTTTCTCGATTTTCTCAAAATTCGCCCCTATAGTTTTATTAAAAAAGGCTTGTTTGTTTTCTTTAATTTTATTCATAATGCCTGGTGGCAAAAAAAGAAAAAAAAAAAATTAATTTTATTACAAAAATGTATGTAATTTGATTTTTTTTTGTTATAGGTAATGTTTTGGCAACTTTGTGATCATCTCCTCTCCTCCTCAACTCGGCTCAGACAACTACTACAAACCAACTACCTGCTATTAAGGGGTGAGAGATTAAAGAAATTTTCATTTGTAAACCATTATCTTGTTAATGTTCATCACTGTCCAGGCAATTATTTTTTTGGTAGCATTTTCACGCAAAACGACCTCCAAAAATAAATAGCCTACTTGATCTTGATTTGGCAATTTTGTTTCACAAATCATGCAGAATAATTATTTTCTATCTGGGTGACCGTCTTCTCTACATTATTCGATTCTTTAATGTATTATTGCAGTGGTTCCCAACCTTTTTTGATGTGCGGCCCACTTTTTCCTAATTTTTGAGGTGCGGCCCACTTTTTCCGTAAAAAAAAACGCTGAGGCCCAGTGTATATATATATATTTTATATAAATATATATAATTTTTATCTTTTCTTAGACGTCCGCGGCCCAGTTCCAATCAGCTCGCGGCCCACCTGCCCACGGGTTGGGAACCGCTGTATTATTGTATTTTTGAAGTTAGTGAGCTAGAGATGAATAAATAAGGAAACATAGAACTTTACCAGGGGAGTGTGAAGGATGATAGTTGCTTAGTTCAGTGGCAGCCTGGGTTTGAGGTGTATGTTTCCATGCACTAAAACATCCAGGTAAATAAACAATAAACAATGAGATGAAATATTTGTATGTTTGTAGGCCTACGTTTTGTTTAATATAGGAAAATATTCTAAATTTATTCTATTATAAACATTGTTTAATCGAGAACAAAAATTTATTTTAAATGGGAAATTTTTATTGATGGTGGGTCCAGTCAAACCTCCAGCTGATTACCAGTTGGTGGAATGCACAGCGTTGCACATGATAGGATGGAGATCCCGGGTTCAAATTCCTATTGCTAGAGGACGTTTGGCCAACCATTCACACAAGAAGTTAAAATGAGGCTCTTGATTTATAAAACCCACAAAAATGTATTTTTAAATATTTTTCTAGTTTTTCGCCATTTGAGGCTATTAAATCCTGTTGAAATTTAATCACTTTTGCTGACATATATAATAAATACCGTAACTAGGCATCCATATTGTTTTTATTTTTACAATGACGCTAATTTATTATTATCTAATATCATTATTTACATATAAACTTTCCCTTTTAAAAGTATCACTAATTTATTGCCAATTTACTTTCCAATACATCAATTTTTTATTATTTATTAAAAGAGAGAAAGTGACAGTTTTATATTTGTTTAATTAAAAAAGATTGTCTTCTTATTCTCTCAATTCAATCAAATACAATTATACGAAATGAGTCACGACGACGACGACGACACATACAGAAAAAAGAAAAATATCTTTGCTCTGTGTTTAAATGTCGCTTATAAGGAAATAAAAATGCGTTTTAATTATTTATGCAAATGCGTTACAAAGGTCATGGATTTTATTTTTATTTTTGTGATTTAAAAGAGAACATTGCATTTAATTTGAAAAATAAACAAATACTTACATACCCTTGATATTTAAATAAATTATGTGTTTCTTAAGAACATTTTTTTTTTAGTCCTATATTTATTTATTATCATATTTATCATAATAATAGTAAATAAATCGATCGACACATTCCTCAGAGATTTAAATATGCCAATGTCAAAAAGTCGTTAAAAATACCAATGTTCAGGAGGTTAAGGCTGCCAAAAGCAAAATTATATAAAATTGCTTTATTTATCAATTTTGTCGAAGCACAGTGGTCTAGATTTGAAAAAATTTTTAGATTTGAGTATTTGAGTGATAATTGGATTTAGAGTTTTGGAGGTCGATGATTACAAATTTTATAATATTCATTTATACCTACCAATTTTTTCGATTTTTGGCCAATTTTTTTTCAAATCTAGGCCACTGTGACTTTTCGACTTTTCGTCCGAACCTTTTTATTTTTATTTAAGTTTTTTCGGCATCTATGGCCATTTAGACCCCGCCCCTATTTATTTAAATTGATTGGTAGCCAATTCAATTTAAATAAATTTTTGTTGCATGGGACGGGATGCGAACCCGCGATTCTTGGCCAGCATGCTAACCACTTTTTTTTACCCCCCCCCCCCTTGTATCCGCCCTTGGTGGGTTCATTCTACTATAATATGCTATTGAGATTTGTGTAACAAAAATCGCGTCGGCCTTAGTTTTTTCCATAATCGAACATCCCTAGTAAAGGCCTATATTCGGCACCTATACCTGCAAAATTTTGACATTTTTTTATCGCTTGATCCGGTGACTTAGCTACCGTGACGCAGTCGGAGTTCCCCAAGCACAAGAAACGAGTCTTCTGCCTATGTGCTACGGCCCAAAATAAAAAAATCTTTTTTTCTAATTAATTTTTAATTACTAAAATTTACCAAAAAGGGGCGTGGTCTAAATGGCCTTTGATGCCGAAAAAGACCTTAAATAAATAAAAAAAAAATTTACCAAAATAAACTTGGTTGTGTTAAATTAAATATTTTAACCGCTCTCTATTAAAAATCCTTTATTTCAAAAAAATATTTTTATATTTGACCTTGAATTTCAAATAAATGGTTCTTTAGTAAAAACACTTTTACTGAATTCAAGTGGGCTCACCTGAATATCTAGCTGCACCACTAATTTGACTTTTTTTTTGTGCGAACTCAAGGCAATTTGAGATGGATGCTCCCCCACCTTGCTACGCCCCTAAGAAAGATATTATTTGTCAAGTCACACCCAATGAACTTTAACATTATTTATTTTATTAAATTTTGCCTATTGTTATATCTTAAAAAATTAAGAATCGTGCATAAAAATTTCCACTCTATTCTCGATATTATTTATTAAAAAAAAAAAAAATCTTCCTTAATGTTATATATTCTATAGGAGTTTTTAAACACTTTCTTTCAATTATTTGACTGTAATATACAATTTTTTCGCTTATGTTGTCATAAGTTAAAAAAAAAGATCAAGTAGCTTTATAAATAGCGAGTACCTGTATTTACGGTACGTGTTTTATCGGTGGATGGTTAATTTTCCGCTCCAACGAAAACCCTGACTGGATTTTCTTTGCGCGTGCCGAGATTTTAGTTCCGGGTCAACTTACTTTCTGCCCTCTCTTGTCTATGGCTCTCTTGTAATTAATTTCTTTATCAATTTTGAAAAAAAAAAAAAAAAAAAAAAAAAAAATTTAAATGAACACAACATGTTCAAAGTATAAGGAATCGGTTTCGAGGAATTTAATTGGAGGCGATGCGTTTTGGGTGTTTATATATCGTATGAAGGATTTGTGTTTGACTGCTGGAAGGTAGGCTCGTAAGGATTTCCGATTAATTGATGCACTGAAATTTGTTATTTTTCGTCGATATAGTTTTGTTTGAAAAATCGTTTTTTATTAATTTTTCTTGTTTATATGATTTTCTATCCTTCTTTTCATCTTGATCTGCATCAAGCCACCTAATCGCGACGTTAATATAGTCAACTGTTATTGTCACTTAAAAATATTTAATCCCATTGCCGATAGGAACCCATTTGTCATTAATTATCTAAAATAAAATTTAAAAAATCTGGTGTGACTGTCGCACAACACACAGGGTCCATACGATCCTTTATACTCATCACCTTTTTAAATTTAAATATGAATATAGGTAAAGTTTAGGTAAATTTAGGTAAAAAAAAAACCCAATGTTGTTTAATTTCTAGACAAAAAAATAGGATTTGCCCTCCCCTTTATTTACAGCAATAATAGTCTCGAGTTCAAAGATTCATTTTCTGTTCTGGGAGTGACAGTTACATCTGATCTCTCCTGGAGCAACCACATCTCTTCTGTGGTTAAATCTACCGCAAGGAAATTGGGTTTCCTATTCAAAACGAAGCGTTACTTTTCCCTCCCAACAACTCCTAATCCTCTATAAAGCCCAAATTCGGCCGTGTCTTGAATATTGTTCCCACCTTTGGCGAGGGGCGTCGAAAGACGCTCTCTCCTCCTTGGAAGCCATACAGAGGCGTGCAATTAGACTGATAGGTGATTCTACCCTTACTGCATCCCTACAGTCGCTAGATCATAGAAGAAGAGTATCTGCACTATCTCTCTTCTACAGGTATTACCATGGTCAATGCTCTGCCGAATTAAAATCAATTATCCCACCCAATGCAACATATTCACGGAACACAAGAGAGGCATCTTCCCAGCATCCCTATGCTGTTCAGATCACGACTAACAGAACAAAACAATTTCATTCCTCCTTTGTCCCCATGACCTCCCGTGATTGGAACAAGCTCCCTGCGTCTATCTTCCCCAAAACCTACAATCTTCAGACTTTCAAGTCTAACCTCAACAGGCATCTTCTCAGTTCCCGCAGTTGAGTTTCCCCTTTATGCTTCTCCTTTTGTTTTATTTCTTCCTGGCTGCATGTGACTATTGGTCATTATAGATCTTCGGACCTTATGCACCCATTCCAAAAAAAAAAAAAAAAAAAAAGGTAGGAGCTTAAGAGAGAAGAAAATATTTAAAAAAAATTTTTTTTTATTCTTGGTTTGGCTTAAAGTATTTTTTTAAATGAACAATAAGAGTTAAGGCTTTAAAGGTCCGGACCTCTTCAGAAGGAAAAGTTTAATGAAAGTTTTTTTTTTTTTTTTTTACTTATTTACCATAAGATCTTTTTTTGGCATTTAAAGAAATGTGACGGGAAGCGAACCCAGGACCTCAGGCTAATGTCTTCTTTCTGAGGGACAGGCAAAGATTAGAGTTAGTGTAGTTTTTTTATAATTTAATTTTTTCCTTTCTCAATATTTTATCTGATTGAAATTTCAAAAATACATGTAGAGTGAGCGCCACAATTAAGTCCCACCCATGCGTTTTCTACTTGTGATGATTTCATTGTTTTTATAAGGCTGAACAAGCACCGATTGAGCAAAAACGCTCAATGACAAAACATTTTTGACGAAAACTGTTTTTCCAATGCTTTTCTATAGGTCAACGCACACCGATTAGGCAAAAATGGTCAATGGCGAAACATGTTACATAATCGGTGTGCGTTGCCTTTGAGCAAAACGTTTTGTCGAAGACGTTTTGCTCAATTGGTGTGCGTTAAGTCTAAAAGAAAATGAAAATCTTTATTGGAAATTTTCTAGGTTTGAACCATGAAAGTTTCCAATAAAAAATATATAGGGCCTAATATTTTTTTAAAAACAATGAAATAATCACAAGTAGAAAACGCATGGGTGGGACTTAATATTGTCTCTCACTGTACAGTATATCTTCTTCGGTATTTAAAAAAGTTAATAACTTTATAAGGTCAAATTGATTTTAAAAAATGTGTTTTGTCAAGTAATTTAGATTTTATATTAAAAAAAAAAAAACTTTAGTTTTTGAATATTAATAATTTGATATTAAATTACATTAACTTTACCTGTCCAACCTACGGTTGATGGGCAGAAAAAATATAAATAAATATATCAAATAGGCTACTTTTTAATTTCAACTTTATAAAATTTTCCTTGAGGTCAGTCTTGTATTTTAGTTCCTGTTTGCGTGCGTTGTTTCCTTAAGTTGTTGCTGTTGCTATTGTTCTTATCCTTTAAGGCACCAATTGAATGATTATCTTCAGGTTATCATCTAATAGGTCAGGCATCAGTTAATTGCTCTTATTAAATACTATTAAGCTTGGCTGAGAATTAAAACATTAGTCTTGTTTACATTCAATCTTTTTTTTTTAGTACATTTACACGCATACATGCACGCACGCACGCACGCATGCACTGTATGCATGGAGGAATGCGGCGTTTGTTGATTAGCTAAAGAAAAAACTGATCGATTGGTCTGATAACACTCCAGATGTTTGAACGTGGGGGAGGGTGCTACATGCTCAGGCATCAACATCACAGTCTACATCAGATTATAAAATCTCTTTCAAACCGACTCTTGATGACTGGACCTTTAAAGTCCATCAGCAATATGAAAGAAATTTAATTAATTTAAATTTAATAATTATTTTTAATTGTTGTAAATTGAAATATTTCTCTTTGATTTTTCGAAATTAAACTAGTACGAAGATAGTATTTCTTCTGAAAATTGATACACCTACAACTAATGTCCGATAAAATAGGATTTTTATTTTTATTAGGTCGATTGTTATTAAAATTTTTTTTATAAAAAAACACTGCTCTCGGGGCTTGGTGTAGGGTTGCTTGCTAACCTCGTATACCAAACGTCGCAGGTTCGGACCCCAGGCAGTCCGATGATTTTAATTAAGACAATTGGATACCAAATGGCTTAAATAAGAATGCCTGGACCCCATATATGTATATTTATCAATAACGGATATCTTAAATGTCTTAAATGGCCTAAGTTGCCGAAAAGACAGTGTGAATGTGTTTGTGAGTGTGAGTGTGAATGAGAAAAAAGTGTGAATGTTAAAAAAACACACTTTTTTCTCATTCACATTCACACATACATTCACATATTGGTGCCAAATGGCTTAATATAAAATCATCGGACTGCCTGGGGTCCGAACCCGCGACTTTTGGTATACGAGGTTACACGCTAACCCCTACACCAAGCCCCGAGGGCTTAAAAATTTGTTACTTTTGATTAAAAAATATCACGATTTTAGAATTTATGCGTAGTATAGGGCCTACGTAGAATATTTACAACTGTAGATTGCTGCAATCTTTTCAGGTTCTAAGGAAAAACTACGCCCAAATGTAGTCTAGGGATAGAAAAGTCGACTCTGACTTTAGTCATGAATCGATCTTTTACTGAAAACAATCGACTTTTTAAGATCTTATAGTGAAGATATGTGACATTCTTAATTCCCCAATTCTAATATTTTAATGATTTCTAGTTTTTTTCCCAAAAAGTCGACTTGAAAGTTGAAAAGTCGACTTTGAGAAATGATTAATCGATTCGAGAATCGAAATATATCAAGTCTACTGATATTCCAAAATTGAAAATCGACTTTCTAGCGCCTTTTTCGCCCTTAGTGTACGGTTTCCAATTAAATTTTTATTATCTAATATTTCTTAATATTTCAAAGCCTTTAGACTCTTAATTTAAATAATAAGATAACGTTTCGAATCTAAAAAAGGGTCTCGTAAAATGGTCTGTCTGTCTATCTGTGAACAAAATATCGCAACAACGAAAATAGCTCCGAGGTTTTATATTAAAATAGAGATTATGTAACCTCCTGACATGCAACACTAAACTTTTAAATAAAATTGGTCAATCGAGTACTAGTACTTTATATTCTTTCAGTTTTTTTTCCGATTTGCTCAAAATTCGCTTTTTGAATAAAATTCACCCGATAATTATTTTTTTTAGATTTTCTATAAAATGTATAATTATAATTTTGATGCCTTTAGAAGCACACTTTACTCTTGTACTTCTTCGAACTCTAATGTACTGCCGGAAACAAAATAAATGCCGACACAAAAAATCTGGTACAAGCACAGAATGCAACTTTTAAGGGAATAGAAAGTTGCGGGATGTGCGAATACTCGCACCAGATTTTTTATTTTCAACCTTTCCAATTTACCACGTATTACCACCTCGCTGACGAGGTTTGATATTAGAATATTTGAATTTTAGGACTTTTTTTTAATTCAAACTAATATTATTTACATAATGATCAACGAGTTATCAGACGAATGAAAAACAATTTAAGAAAAATGAAATAAGAGAGGGAGAGTGAATCAAGGCCTACAGGACAGATTCGTGACCAGAAAGAGATCAAGAAAAAAAGTATGCTGACTCTCTTATTTATAATGGATTATTAAATGAGACAGGTGGTGGTCTACATTAAAGACAAAAGACATTTATTTCTTATTATAAAACGTAATTTATATTGAAATTCCCACTTGTTCATTTTATTCATTTGTTTTCACGTCACAAATATTTCTTTAACGAGGACTTCAAACTTTTGGGAAGGGTCAAGTATTCTTCTATCTATGCGCACTTAAAAATTATTGACAATATAATTAAATCAATCAACTCTCTTTTCACTCCACTCAAGGGTCTTTAAGACTTTCTTCTTATTCTGGGATGGAATCTATTAATAAGGTTAGATTCTAATCAAGAATTCTGACCTAAGATTTATAATAATAGAAAAGATAGGAAAAAAAAAACCAAGTCATTCTTAATTTATCTATAATCTATTCAGAGGTGGAAAATAAATGTTTCGCACTCTTATCACTAAATAACTGAATCAAAATTTATAGCAAAATGTCCTCAAAGAGATTGTTTCTGATAGAATTTTGTTGTTATGATTAATTTAGATTAGATTTCGGGTTTGAATTTTATAACCGAGCCCGAAGGCTTTATATAATACAAATCACCATTCGGTTGAATTATGAAATTTCATATCTGAACTAAAGCAGGCGATCTTAATTTCATCAACCATTGGTATAGATAGGTCAACAGAAAATACACTTTTGAAGCCATCCTAACTTTATTACTTTCTCGTACCTATACTGAATATGTTAATAGGTCTATATAGAAAGTAGGCCTATAACATTCGTGTCAAAATTCGATGTCAAAATTTTGATGGTTTTGAAGCCCGCAAAATTGTCTCTCTGTCAGGTCTATTCTCTAAAAACAGGCGTTAAAATTTAAAATAAACAAATGAGTGTTAAAAAGTAATGTAGAAACAGTCAGCGTTAAAAAATGCTATTCTCTTTTAACAGCGACGTTAACATGTTGCTTTTATCTCAAAGCTTGTCAAAATCATAACCTTACTTTTTAGGTTAAGTACGCCATGTTTATTTTAAACACGACGTTAAAATATTAAAGGCACCCCCTAGACATGGCATTAATTTTTAACACTATTTACTAAATGTTAACGCTTTGACTTTAAAGATTTTGTTTGCAGAATAGCTATTTGAGGCAAGGAAGTGATTTGAATAGCATTTTTTAACGTTTACATTACTTTTTTACACCCATTTGTGTATTTTAAATTTTAACGCTTGTTTTTAGAGAATAGACCTGTGTATGTGTCTCTGGGAACAAATTTGATATTTAAGTTAAGAGTATTTATAAATCATTTTGGATTTTTTTTAGCTAGAGTAAATTATTATATTTTACTTTCTCTTACTCCATATGAAATATAATTTGTATTAAATAGCTTAAATATCTAGTCGGCTTGGGTTCCATGGGAGGGAACGAGGGTTTGAACCTCCCTGGCTACGTCTATGCTCTTCTGTCATGCAAACTTAGCTTTTAAATAGAATCAGCCAAAGAGAATTAGTACTTTATTGATATTGAATACTTTTAGTTTTTTTTTTTTTTTTTTCGATTTTCTCAAAATTCGCTCTAACTATTTTGATTAAAATTCAAAAATCAATTATTTTTCTGCTGTGCTTGTTGACATTATATATTTATTGAAAATATTGATAGGAACTCAAAGAGAAGCGTAGCCATTTTTTTTTTTCTCTTACCCTATATATGAAATATATATAGAGAAAAGTATTTTTTCTTTTTTTTTATTAATTTCAGTTTCAAGCTAACGTTTTGATTCCAGTAGGGATCATCTTCGGTGCATAAAGGCCTGTCGTAATACGTGTAAGCTATTTTCAATTGGTAAATAAAAGAATAACAGCTAAAATTATTTCGTTTATTGGCCCACTAGGCTGACGTTTCGGTCTTGATCAAGACCATCTTCAGAGCATATAACAACTCAGAGGATAGCATAATTTATTAGAGAATTTTTACAATGTTATGACATAATATTAAATAGAAGAAATTATAATTACCTTAATTTTTAGCTGTTATTCTTTTATTTTCCAATTAACGATTATCCAGCTATAAAATCCATATCTTGTAAGTTATTTTTTGATTCGATTTTCATAATGGAATTTCAGAATAGTTGCTATTCCATTATAAATAATAGCAACGCGTTTTCGGCATCGTTTCCCAATATTATATCTTATACAGTTTAATTAATTACATTTTATAAATATTAAGGACCAACCAGGCTGGATAGGGGTGAGGATTTCATTCCCTGTAGTAGGCATTGATTTACGCTTACATAATTTTCCACCATCCGTCTCAGTTAAGACCGCGATTTCTGATAACAAACGTTCATTCTTCTTTTTTTTTTTAAATGTATCTCTGCTTTAACGTTTGTGTGAGTATGCTTGTGGAATGCGAGCACGCCCACACCTCAGCTCTCTTATACGTTTCCGGTGCACGGGAGTAGATCTCTTTAAAATTGTTACATCTCTTTTATTAATACGAGTACATTTAATTCGAATAAAAATTAAAAATAATGTTAAAGACTTTGAAGAATTTGAAAACACCACTTATAAAAAAAGTTTATTTTTAGAACAATGTACTTGATGTTGTAGTGAATGGATAAATTAATTTTTGAAGAATATTGCTTTGAATGCATCCCGTTGGGTGAAAAAAAATTATTTCGGAAAATTGAAAAAAAAAAAAAAATTATTTTTAACGCGGATAGTCTAAACGGGCAAAATAAAAAAAATTGGTGTGATTAATGCACAGCACACAACTTTCCCTTACCAAAGATTTTTTTGTTTGCGTTCCAAACTTGCTTTTAAAAATGTTGACTGCTTATAATATGCTTAAATTTAAAACTATGGTTATTTTTCAAAATTTTAATCTCATATTTGGATATTTTATACACAATAGAGAATCCTAAATCCGAAAAAATAAATACAAAATTTCATAAGAATTGGAAACAAATTTCATTAAATGTGTATAAAGTTCCAAAGGGGACCCCCTTTTGAATCGAAATTAACATACAAATCCCCTTAGGGATTTAACATTGGCCCTATGGAAGGAAGAGCCGAAAAGTGAATTTGAAAAAAAAAAAAACACTGAATTACATCAGCAAAGTGTACTTCAAACAATTTTCACGAAAAATTTTACTAATATACTTTTTAAAGAGCGTTTAAAAATTTTAATCGCGCGAATAACCCCCGCTGTTGAAGCGCTCTAAAACAATAAAAATTTTAATCAAAATCGTTGGAGGGAATTTTGTGAAAATCAAAAAAAAAAAACCAAAAAAGGACATCAGTAAAGTAGGCCTACTAGTACTTTTTGACCAATTTTGCTCAAAAGCCTTCATGCTTAAATTGTCCACACACACATACAGACTCAGGGGGCCTCTAAACATGTATTTCCATCAACATCTTGATATCGAATTTCTGACATATGATCGAAATACTTTCTCACTATAGCCTATATTACATATATAGATAAGAGAAAGAAAAAATAAAAAAAACAAATTTCAGATCAAAAATTTAATTTCCATTGGGAATGAACAAACAACTAGAATCACACTTTTTAAAGACGCTCTATTACAGAGAAATAAATAAATAATAATCATGTGATATTCACGATTTTTTTTTTTGATTAATCGTTCTGTTAATGTGTCTTAATTATTAAAAAAAAAATCTTCATTGATGTTAATAATATAAAGTGCTTTTTATAATAATTTTCTATATATCATGATGATGGCTTTTAGCCAAATTTGCAATTAAAATAATTGAAAAAAAAAAACATACCTGCTGCTGTTGAGTTTTATAAATATAACATATTTATGCTAATTTTGATTTTAAATCTATGAGTCAGTCAGGTTGTCTTTATAAAAAAAAAAACTCGCTAAAGCTAATAGGATAGTAGTATTTAAATCAATACCATTTATCTTTCACTAATAGTTAGGACAGACAAAAAAAACGAATCATTAGTCATTAGTAGCATGATTTTGGCAAACATGTTAATTACCAACCAACCCAACCAAATATGTTAAAGATTTCTTTTTTTCTCTTGAGTTCCTTTCACTTATTAATCTTCTAATCTTATTATTATTATAATAAAATAAGTAATTTTTTTTAAATTTATTATCTTATCAATTCTTATCTCTTATTTATTGGCCGAAATTGATTAGATGAAAAAAATTCCGCTATAATTATTTTATAAACTTATTAAAAGACTAATAAATAAATTTGTTTAGGTAATGTTTGAATGAAGGACAGCATACAAATTAAATATTATTTCCTTATATACCGGTATAACTATCAGATTAAAGCATATATAGAGTAAGGTTTTGACTAGTAGAGGAATAAATAATATTCAAAATTGTTTCTATTTGATTTTCATTAATTAAGACAACTAAAAAGTTGACATTTCGAAAGATGAAATTTGCCTTCTTCTCTATATCAACAAATAAAATTTTTCCTAATGTAAAAAATTCTTGTGCATATTTTGGCTAATATAGAGTCTCTTTCTTAATGCTCCTCAATAAGATTAAAATTAAAAATATAAATAAATTAAATAAATTAAAAATTTCTTAATTTTTCGGGGTCTCGGGATCCCATCCTTCTGCATTCTGCACTTGTTTGCCAGAATATAAAAACAAATCAAATTTTTAAGTATTAATTTTTAAAATTTTACATTAAAAATAAATTTTTTTGCGAAAAAAAGGTATTTTTTCAAATCTCGGGGGGGGGGGGTAATTACCTCCTTTACCCCGCCTTGTATCCGCCCTTGATTTTAGGCAGTCCTATGATTTTATTAACCAACCATTTGGATACCAAATATATATATATATATATATATTAATAATATATTATTAAATAACGGTTATCGTTTAAAGTCTTATATGGCCTAAGTTGCCGAAAAGACTGTGTGAATGTGGGTAAAGTGTGAGTGTTTTTCTATAAAAAAAAGAAAAAAAAATTTAATTACAGAAAGTAAGGTTGACATTCCTTTTCTTACTTTTTAATTAGACTTTAAAAATAGCAATTTCTTTTTAATAAGAAAGAAGAAGAAAGATTTCTTCACTTTTCAACATTTACATTTCAATTGTTTACTTTTTAAGTGTTATTCAATTATTAATTTATGATAATAGAGTGTTTGTGTGATTATTGTTATCCGATCACGTTCCTTTTAAAAGATTAATGATTAAAAAGAAAGAAAACATAATTAAAAAATAAATCAAATTTGGGGAGTGACATAATGACCAAGAAAAAGAAAGAGAGAGTATGTTTATGTGTTTTACATACAAAGGACTTTGTCTCTTGACAAAAAAAACGCCGCCCCAGTATTTCCCATGGCGATATCAAAGCAAAGATGAGAGAGCCTCGGGATTTATTCCTTTGGTTATCCCTCTTATCTCTCTTGACCTCATTCCTCATCCAAGATATGACCTCAGGTCAGTATGAGAGAGATGTCACCAGACAACAAACAACATCTCCATATTTGGATAATATTAAAATGATTTGCAAAAATTGTATATGCGGGCATCTTTTTGTTTGAAGAGGACAAAGAATTTATAAAATAAATGTTTATATCCTTTTAAAAAATAAACCTAACATATAAAATCTCTTAAAATATTATAAATTTAAAAATAAAATTATAATTTTAAAACGAGGAGATATTTATTATAACAATATATATTTTTGTCTTACATCAATCAAGAACAAGGTTAAATTTTGATAATAAAAACTGAAGGATTCACATTCAAAACAAGGTTATGATTTAAATATATTAATTTTTTCGAATATGAAATGCGTAGCTTTATCTAGAAATATTTTTTATCGAGCATTCAAATCTCCAAAATTTGTGTATTGAAGTCTCCAAAGAAATTTTTCTTTTCTTCTTAACCGGATATTCTAGCTAATTCATTTCATTCACTCACAAGGCCGATTGAAGAATTAAAAAAATTTTGCTCTCCGAGATATCAATGACAGAAGGTGGCAGCCAAAAAGAAATAGTCTCTACATCACTGAAACGCCCAAATTTACGACGTTCCGGTCTAAATTTTTCGGATGTTAGGGAGATATGAATTTATTATAAAAAAAGTGAATGAAATGAATATCCGGTTAAAAAGAAATGAAAAAATTTTATTTTGGAGACTTCAATACACTTATTGCAGAGATTTCAATGCCCGACATATGTTTTTATAGAAAAAGCTAGGCATTTCATATTTGAAAAAAATTTATATATTTAAATCATAAACAAATATCAAAAGGAAAAGTCTCAGAGGTAGAGCTTCTGGTGCTTGAGGTCGAGGATTCGCATCCCGTAAATACATTTCAATTGAATTGGATAACAATCAATTAAAATAAATTGGGACGGGGTCTAAATGGCCTTAGATGATGAAAAGACCTTAAACAAATTTTTAAAAAAATCCTACAGCCGAAAAGGGAAATTAAAAAAAAGTCACTTCCAAACCCGAGAAATTTCGTTCTCTTCAGAAAAAGATTATGGCCGGTGTAAAGCAGAAAACGCAGAAAAAAAGAAAATAACGTTTCGGGTGCAAGTTGCTTTCTTTTTCAGGACCTATTATTTAACAAAACATTTATTTAAAATAAAAAGAGCTTACCAAAATTGCGATTGATATAAAATATTTAAATACTATTGAAAAAACCTTGTCAAATTTTAAGGCTTTCACAGTTGTTATCATTAATAAAAGAATTTAATTTTCGGTTTAACTGTGGTTTATTTGTAAAAATTACAACGTTTCTTCAGGTACAATTCAGCTAAGATTATAAAGGTTGTTACATCTGTGACAATCTCAATTGAATTAGTTGAGAAAAAACAAGATGGCTGCCCTACATACAATCTGACTGGGGCTGCGATCGCTCATATGCAGATGGCGTGCATGTCGAAAAGCGGCAGCCATCTTGTTTTTTCTCAACTAATTCAATTGAGATTGTCACAGATGTAATAACCTTTATAATCTTAGCTGAATAGTACCTGAAGAAGGCCACAGAATGAGTGGCCGAAACGTTGTAATTTTTACAAATAAATCACAGTTAAACCGAAAATCAAATTCTTTTGCGAAACCTTGTCAAAAAAACAAACAACTAATTTATCCTTGACTTCTTGATATATTCATTTTTCATTTTTTGAATTTTTTAGAATTCTCATTCCTGAGAGAATATTCACAACATATACAAGCTTCACTTTTAAATGACAAGTAGTTATAGATAGCAATAATTCTTCATTCTCAAAGTCACTTTGGTTTGAAAATAAATAGACAAATCGTGGCTACCCCTCTACTTGCGGTTTTGCGGTGGTGTGGTCTAAAAAAAAAAAAATTGCTCTCGTTTTCGGTTTGTGGTTTTCATGAACAGTAACCAAACGATAAATAAAGCAACATGCTATTATTTTTTTTTTTTTAATTTAATCATTCTATCGGGACTATTATTTACTAGACGCCTGTAGGGGAAGAGATATGTGGAGTTATGTTCTGAGAGTAGGTCAGAGTAACAAAGAAAAAAATGCGCTCTCTCAATTTTATCTCTTTATTTGAGTTCTATCTTTCTAAGTTTTATTATTCAACCCCTAAATCTATTCCTCATCTCATGTTTTCTATTTTTTTTTTTAATTAATAAGAAAAAATCATCTCCATGCATGTTAACTCCGCGGACTGACATCCGTTGCGTCATATAAAACGATATTAAATGCAAAATGTTTACTTAAATTGGATTTAAATGTTTAAGGGGAAACGGGAGCGAAGTGGTTACGCGTGTTTTTCCTGATAATAGGGCGTTGTGTGTCATAAAAAGTATGCCCAAAAATCAAGTAATTCAAAAATTTGCCAAGAGATGTCAGAATGGTAGCTAATAATATTTAATGCATTTGGTTGATTTTCATTGATCTTTTATTACAATAAATACTTTATAAATGTTATTATATATTATGTATCTTTTATAAAAGCATAAAAATATATAAATATAGGCAGAGCCGGAACTAGGAGATTTTTTAGGGGGGGGGGGGGCAAAATTTAATTTGCCGCCCACTCCTTAAAATTTTCTATACAAAATTCATATCATTTTACCTTTTTTTTAGTAATTCTTTCTTTAATTGCCGCCCCCTGATATCTGCCGCCCGGGGCACACGCACCTACTGCCCCCCCCCCTAGATCCGGCCCTGAATATAGGCCAGATATAGGCTAATACTATATCGTCTGTTAGACTAGCCTGCCATCTATTGCAAGAATGCTGAGCTAATTTGACAGTTGATTTTTAAATAAATCATCTAAGCTTATTTTAAAAATTTCTTAATTAATATGTTATTAATAATAACAATAAATTAATTTTTAAATTTAAAAAAAATTAAAGATTATTGGGACAGATTCCTTATAATAGTCTAGTTTTTTTTTTTTAAGTACGTCTAGACGTCGCTCCTGAACCCCTTTAAAGAAAGAAATGCTCAGCCTATTTTTTTGTAAAATATACACATTTCTTTAAAATCTTATAGTCACCATTTTTTTTATTTATTTAACAAATTTTACAAAGAAAATTCTAAAAAACTTATTTTCTTCAAAAAAAAAAACCTAAAAAACAATAATAGAGTTCGGACGCTTGAAAATAAATTATGCATTTTGAACTCTAGTTTTTTTTTTTCCCACTCACACACCCATACTCTCATCAATAGGTATGTTAGGTATTTGATAAATAATTTCATAATAAAGTCACCAAAGAAAATTTTTTTTTTAAATTCAAGTTTGGTCAATGTTTTGGAGTTTTTTTTTTAGACTTTTCGACATCCTATAAATATTTTTCATTGAAAAGAGATTTCAACAGTTAATAGAGCGAATTTTTTTTTTTTTTTTTAAATTGAAATATCTTTTTCTTGATCCTAATCTTAGAGAATCTTTTAAGGATTTAAATAAATTTACACAACAACAGCAAAATTCAATTTTTTTTTTTTATAAAGAGCAACATCATCAGTGAAAGATCCAGATTCAAGATCCTTTCCTCACGCACCAGATTATTGTCATCTCTATTATTTATTTGCCGAGAAGAGTTTGTTAGTTAGGAATTCACTCACTAAAGCCTCTTCACACGAGAAATTGTTGATTGCTCTCGTTTTGCTTCCTTTTTCTTGATAATAGTATCTATCTTTCTAACTGCAAATTTCCATGTCTCCAAGGATATCAATGATGTATCGCCTATTATAATCGAAAGAAGGAAACGAGTTGGGATCGATAACGAGAAAGAAAGAAAGATCGTGGACAATTACCCTGTGAGTGTGTGTGCATTTGCATAATTGGGGTATTATTAGGGGCCATTTTCAAAGAGAATTCAATTCAAACTATATAAAGGACATTACAATCGTTTAGAATTAATCACTTAATAAATAACATTCGATTGATGAGGTCAATTGTCAAGACAAAAGAACAATATTGCTTTTCATTTTATCTATATTAATTAAATTAGTATTTTTTAATTTACATAATTTTAATAAATAGAAGACCTATTTAAGAAACTCCTTAATTTATATATAAATACGGAATGTCTGTCTAACCATCGTCACGAACCTAAAAAATATGGTGTGACTGGTCGCACCGCACACAACTTTCTCTTACCTTCGGCAATCGAAAGTTGCGTTTTGTGTTTGTCACACCAGATTTTTTGTGTCGACATGGGATTATTTTCCGACATTCGATTTTCAAGATGTATATATTTTTTTTTTTAAACATTCACACTTTTTTCTCATTCACACGTCTTTTCTGCAACTTCGGCCATTTAAGACTTTTAATGATACTCGTATGTTTTAATATCTCTATTGGGGGTCCAGGCATTTCTAATTAAGTCATTTGGTATCCTAATGCCTTGAATAAAATTTTCGAGCTGCCTGGGGTCCGAACCCGCGACGTACGGTATAGAAGGTAGGCACGCTACCAACTACTCCAAGCCCCGTGGGCGATGTAAAATTTATAAGTATGTGAAAATATTTATATTTTGTAGCAACCATTTATCCTATCTTTTCTATGGAGTACAAGAGTATAATGGTCTTCAGAAGATTTCAATGGCAAAATGAGAATATACATTTTAAAAAGCATCTAAAAAATAATTGATTTTTGAATTTTAATCAAAATTGTTGGAGCGAATTTTGAGAAAAAAAAAAAACAAACTGAAAAAGTGCATCAGTATAGTACTAGTACTCTTCTGTCGATTTTGTTCAAAAGCTTCGTGTGACGTCCTATGGGGGGGGGGGGCACCCCGCCTGACTTAAATATAAAATTTCAACCTCCTAGCTCTTTTCGTTCTTTAGATATTTTGTTCGCAGACACACAGACAGACCCATGTCCTGAAAACCACTTTTTTCTACTCAGGAGACCTCAAAACGTGTATATATTGATATCGAATTTTTGACATGAACCCAATACTTTCTCTCTCTATATATTAACATATATAGAGGTAAGAGAAAGTAAAAACCAAGGGAAATGGGTTCGGACTTCAGGCAGTCTGATTAGCATACCAAATGGTATAAATAAATAATTTATATCCTAATTTATTTGTATATCGTTTATAGTCTATGTGGTTTAAGATTTAAAACAAATTAATTAAATATGAATCTTTATTTCTTTTTCAATCTTCTCTCCCCCCCCCCTCTGCCTCTTTAATGTCCTTCTTAGTTCGGGGTCGGCGTGATAAATTCAGAGCAAGCAAGCTTGAGAAATACTTAACATTAAGAGAACAGGAGGTTTAGCTCAAGTAACTCGTAGTCATTATAAAGATGTTTAACCTTGAGGGATTTTTGAAATTTTTTATATATCTCAATGACCTATATTAAATAAATAAATAAATTTTATTTTGACTGGATGGCTTATTCTCGCGTTAAAATTAAACTGATAAGCGTTGGCTCTATTTATTTAACATTATTTAGTTTTAATTTTTTTTTAGTTTAATTTATTACATTAGTTAAAGCAAAACTAAAAACACAAGGTGATATATTTCACTATATTATTTGTTGGTATAAACACTTGGTGGTGGTTACCAAATTATCAAAAATTTCTTTTTATTTTTCAAAATTTAAATTACTTTTTTTAAATTGGCCTTGTAATATTTGAATATTATCATTTGTTAGACACGGTGCTTACAAAGGTAAACAGGTGTACCAAATATTTATTAATAAAATCCCCTGACATTTCTCTCTCTCTCGAAAGGTTAAATAAATTGTTCATCTAATTTACGATTATGTTTGCGTTTATGTCATGTTATCCAAGCAGCATACCAAAAACGGAATTGCATTTAAATACGAACGACTAATTATTATTATTATTATGATAGTCCAACTTATTTATTTATTTTTATATATTATTTATTTCAGATTTTAAATGAGATACATAGGTAAATTATTTAAAATTCAAATACCTATAATCTGACTGCTTGCTATGATTAATATCAATTCAGTAGTGACGACTTTATTACTTTCTCTTACCTATGTATATATGTAATATATATATAGAGAGAGAAAGTATTGGATTCATCCGTTTTATTTTTTAATTTACTTCTATATCGCATCCCACAATACGACGTTAAATATTTATTTATTTAATTTACAAAGTACTCTCCTTAAGGAGGAATGGTGTCATTAATGTTTAATAAATTGACTTCGACGGAATTTCTTTTTTTTTTTTTGATTCAAGCAATGAGGACATCAATTCATCATCCATTTCACAAAAAAACAGACGTGACAAGCTCATAATGAGTTCTTAGTTTCAATTTAAATACAGTTTTTTTTCCAGAGGGGTGCGTAAAGCTTTTTTGAATCATTAATTTATTCAGAAGGTTTTATAAAAAGAAACGAGTGGCTATGATTTTTTTTTTCAGGCCAGAGCTGACGTTTATATATCTTAACAATCAGATCACCTTATATAATTTTACAACTCTTAGGGGCGGTAGCTTCATCTATGGATAGTTATTGTAGTTGACCTAAAGTTAGTGTGTAATGCAGAAACCCTCTTCCAGGGAACAAACCCTCTTCAGTATTAAAGGTTTAGTGAAGCTAGCAATTTAATAAAGACGTAACTTATAAAAATTATAAAAAAAAAAAAAAAATTAATATAAAAAAAAAATTTTTTTAAAATTTAAAAATTACAATGCGATAGGTGAAGTTGGTGAATATTCCCCCAAAGGAAGTTGCCAACACTCGAACATAGACCCAATCGAGGTGCCAGGCAAGGTGGAGGGGCGAGAAGCAGTGGCGCATTCAAGGAAGGGAAGATAATAATGATTTAATATAACATTCGTATTCAACTTAACATTAAACAAGTTTTATTTTATTAAAAACATAATATTAATTAATAATGAGATCAAGGCAGCCAAGGCAAAATAAAGAATTTTTTGTTTTATTGAACAACATTATAGACGTTTCTGCCCATTCTTCCGGCCTTCGTCAGGACATGTGTTTTATTTGTCAAGAGCTTAGGGTATTATTATATATATTTAGTATATTTGTCATTTGACATGACTTCTGGTTGTAGAGTCATGTCAGCTGACGAATGTTCGCACCTATATCAGGCAGAAAGTAAACTCTATGAAAATTTATAAGTTAATATGGTTCCATATGTGACCGAAACGTCAGCACTGGCCTTAATTTAATCAATAAAAAAAATTACTACACGTTTCCTTATTCACCATCATCAACTATACCATCTATTCTCAACCGCTGGTCCAGCGGACCACCAGACAATTTTATTTAAATTTTATTAATATTTAAATATATTTTTTATAATTTTCTGTGATTTTTGTTATACTTAATTATTATATGTAATATACCGGGTGTTTCATAAGTCAGTTTACCGAGTAAGTAAACAACATGGCTGGTATTTGGAGTGGTGGCACCGTAGGCCCATATTTTTTTAATGACAATGGAGATTCATATCTATGTATAGTGTAAATTCAGTTTTAATTAAATTACAATATAAATAAAAATGATTTATTATTTGCTTCTAACAAATACACTTACTCGGTAAACTGACTTATGAAACACCCGGTATATAATTACATATCTTTACATTTAGATATTATTGTAAGTAAATGATAATTTACAATTAACTTACAATTGTTAGAAGTTCTTTAATACCTAGTAAAATTTTGTTGTTAAAAAAATATCACTGGTCCGCGAATTTTTTTACAAATTTTACTGGTCGGCGGGCAAAAAAAGGTTGAGAAACGCTGAACTACACCACTCTAAATAAATTTTTATAAATTAAATTCAAATTAGTCATTTTAAAATTTATATTATTTTTCTCTTTTGGTTTTTTATACTGTAGTTTAAGTTAGTTTCTCAGTATAATAAATTCGACACTTAACAGCTCCAAGCAGTGCTTTAAACTTAGCCGAAACTTGAGCAATTAATAAATAATTGAAAGAAAAAAAAAATTTGGTTGGCATTTTTTTCGAATCTCCAATCGTGAGATAATTATTTGTTCATTATACTTAATTGAACTCGTTTGTTTAGGATCCCTGTGGTGCTCTCTTTTTCTTCTTCTTTCAAGTAGGATTTTCAGTTGAATTCATTTGAGAAAAGAAAATCAGTCAGATACGTATTATAATAAGCTCTCCAGGACGTCTTATTTCTAAAAAGCACTCGAAAAGAAGGGGAGTCTCTCATTCTAACGGATTTTTAATACTCTATTATTTAAAAATCGTTGAAGAAGATAAAATAAAGTAGCTAAATGTCGTAAATTACACTTTAAAAATTTGTAATTTAAATTTATAAAAATAAATTCCTCCGGGCGTTAATGTGAAGTGCAAACTTGTAGCGTTAGTTAGCTGCTGTTGGTCCAAATTTCCAGAGCATCTTACGAACCTGATTTGACTTCCATAAGCTAAAACTATTCGAGGAATTTAAATGCGGGGGAGGCGGGGGATCGGACGGACATTAGCCTTGGGGCAGAACGAGTTCAGCATCCATTCTGGACCACACCACAGTGGACATGGATGGAGAGGGACTATCAATGGCCATCTTGGCGCAGGCAGCAGACCTCGATAGAAAGGCAAGCGCACACACATGATCGGGAAATGTCAATGTCAGGTATTGAAACCAAAAAGATCTCTTATTATTAGCGATCTTATTTATTTATTGATGTCCATATTTTGATTTATTTTATTTGCCTAGCAAGAAAACTTTCAGATTTTATCGCCATTTTTTTCTTTTTTTTTTTTTAATAGATAACCAAGCAGAGATGCTAATAAATAAATGAGAGGCTCCACGAATCTTTTAATAGTTAGTAAATTAAAAAAAAAAAATTAAGTAGACTATATGCATCTATAATTTAAAAATCGAAAATGATGATCACCTTTAAAAAAAACTCATGTATTATAAACTTAAAATAAATAATTTAACGACTTCATTGCACAAAATGCGGAAACTTAAATGCTCAAGTCTCCAGTGGCGGATTAATTCAATTTTGTCGCTGGGGGGGCGGTTTATTTAAGGACTTTGTCGGCGTTTATGGCCATTTAGATCACTTTCCTATTTATTTAAATTGATTGGTAACAAATCCAATTGAAATTAAAGTTAGTTTCTTTAGATTACTAGTTTTTATAACTTTTTGAATTTCTTCTCGGGGGTGGGGGGCGATCGCCCCCTCGCCCCCCCCCCTTTAATCCACCCCTGCAACTCTCACAGTAGGGTACATTTCGAGTCTCAAGTCATTCTCTCATTCCATTATTTAATAAATCAACTGATTTTTTTCTTAATTAAGAATTATATTTTATTCTCTGTCGATCTGGAGATCAATTTAATTTTAAGCGTTTCATTTATCTGTCAACACCGAATATAAAATTGCCACTTTTTTGGCCATAGACTATCTCAAATTTGTCATTTTAAACTTTTTTTTTTAACCCTTTTCGGCTACAGAGGCCATTTAGGGGTGATAAATTTATTTATTTAATTGAAAACACATAGTATCGATGGCTACCGGGGGGCTTTCCACACGCTGATTGCCGGGGGTCACCAATCCCGAGCTTTTAATCTTTAAAAACGAATAAAAACTCTTCAAACGATATTAAAGAAGCTCAAAACCTCTTCTTTATTAATTTAAGAATTAGGACACCAGTATATTCGAAGATAGCCAAAAATTATTATAAAGCTTTGTTTCATTAAACCAGCGTTTTCCAAAC
>JAKCPI010029078.1:0-47181 GCA_023213315.1 Euborellia annulipes | reverse complement strand
GGTCTTTTTCTGCATTGAAAGCTATTTAGAACCCGTCTCTATTTATTTCAATTGAACTGGTAGCCAATCTACCTAGACCATGAAATATAAAAATACCTTAAAAATAGCAGCCTGCCATAGTTCTACTCCCATATCACCTATTTCATTTGAATTTTGATCTTGACCATTTGATACGCCCATAGCTACGCTTTCAAGGTCGTTTATTCCAAGACGCCTTACTTTAAAACGAGCAAGATAAGGAGCTTTAGCAGCACTAAAATAGGAAAATAGATAATTATTATTTAATACAAATTTTTTTAACAAATCTCACTTGCCTTTGCATTGGAGTACCACTTTTATAATCAATTTCTAATATTATTGCTTCAGGATTAGAAGGCAGATAACATCCCTTTTGTACTTGAATTTTGTTTAAAGCCTCGAGACAGGCACGTTTTCGTTCAGGTCCTGAAAAAATAAACAATAAAACTTAGGGGGGGGAGAATCATTAAAAAGTCAAAGCAAACTTATTATTTTTTTTTTTTTACCTTTAGGGAAAGGTCTAATTTGACCGGATATGTCTGTAATCTTATTGAAAAAGTCAACCTCTCTCTCGTAAAATATTTTTTGCGGGACCACTTAAAGAACCAATTATATTTTTACTTAAAATGCTTAATAAATCAAAAAGCACGGCTAAAAAGTGAATGAATAGGAATAAGTTAGTTGGTAGATTCCTAATAGAGAATACATTTTATCAATTTTAAATAATGGGGGAAGCATAATAAGCAAATTATAAAAATCCAATATTACTTACGATCTTTGTGTTGCATATCTTCATCTAAATACATATTAGTATTCATATTCCATAATAATTGATGATTGACTAATTGAGATTTTTTTGATATGCGATGAATAAATTCAGTAAGATATCCCATCTAAAAAAATAATCAGTTAGTTTTATTATTATTTCTACTACCTCAATATAAATAATTAGGGAAACAAACTTTTATCATGTCGAAGAGCTTGCACTAATTGAGGGATATAGAAGAGAACAGCATCGGCGGGGTAAGATGCAAGTACTCTTACAGCATATTGAGCCGTAATTGGATGTGGCGGAAATTGACGTGAAAAGTAGGAGAGAGCCTGTAAAAAAATTTAGAATAATTTATATACTAGTAGAAGTAGGGGCAGCCAAAAAAAAAAAGACTCTGAATGCTTGTTCAATTTTCCCGAAATGTTTTAGTACTTTTGTTATTAAGAACCTTCTTCAATCTATTGTGCAAATAAACTTAAGATTTATTTTTAATGTTAATATGAGATAAAATAATCTATAAACCTATATAAGGTAAAAAATATATATAAATCTATATATACCTATAAACCGGGTGCTGGAGTTAGTTGAGTATGAAAAATGTGAGGATCGAATTCCGCTAATGGATTTTAGCTAATAATAGCTCCAAGAATAAGAATCCCGATAAGATTTAAACTTTCAACCGTTGGTTCTCGTTGAAACATTTTGTAAATTAAAATTAAATATACAAATTAAACACTAGGTTATTTGTTTCAAAGGTTTTATTAATTAAAAAATTAACACTTGATACGTATTTCGACAATTCCTTGTCATCATCAGAAGTAATCACTGAAACAAATAACCTAGTGTTTAATTTGTATATTTAATTTTAAGAATCCCGATATAGCCGGTTCAATTTCGAGGGTCGCGGGTTCGGTTCCCAGGCAATCCGATGATTTTGTATGAAAAGTACTGGTGAGCAGCTGCGGTGCTCCTCTTTAGTTCTTTCCCTTCCCTTTTCTGTGGCAAGTATTCACCATTTATTTTAATTTAAAATAAATTTTAATTTAAAAAAAGCGAGAATACTGGCCTAGGAGAGAGTTGGGGAAGGAACTAGAGGGCGCCACCGAGCTGCCAGCAAGATAATACTTTTCATTGTTTGGGGGTCTCAGGTAGAAAAATATGAACATAGTTGTCGGTTCCCACATTTAAAATTTAAAATAAAGGAAAAATACTTGTCACGGAGAAGGGAGGGTAGTACCGCAGCTGCTGCCAAAATAATAATTTGGAGTCTTCAGTATAAGAATTTGACTATAGTGGCAGGTGTTCAAATTATCAGAGCACGTATTCCAATGATTTCCTAAACAAATAAGAGGAGAGGGGGGGGGGAATGGACCAAAAATTGAACCGGCTAGATCCGGATTCTTATTCTTAGAGCTATTCTTAGCTACAATCCATTGGCGGAATTTGGTCCTCACATTTTGCATATTCAACTACCTTCAGCGCCAGGACTGCTATTTGTATTAAATATTATTATAAAAACAAAACTGAATGATCATCTAACTAAATAATTAAGGAAATTTAACAGGAACAGGTAGATGAAGGCAGCCAGCAAAGAACAAAAACTTTATTTAAATATCGTCAAATCGGCGACGATATTTAAATAAAGTTTTTTTGTTCTTTGCTGGCTGCCTTCATCTACCTGTTCCTGTTGATTATCACTCAGCCATTAATTTCTTTTCAAACTTAAGAAAATTTAATAAATTCAATATAAGGACGGAAGATAGACAAATAAATTTCGTCCGAAAAGTCTACTTCATCATTTGGCATCCAAAGACTTTGTTTTTTTGCTGTTCCTGTATTTACTCTTCCTAATTTATATATATATTGAAAATACCTGAATAGGTGTTACACGAGACCAAGTAAGAGAGTGAACAAGTTCTGTTGCATCATCAAGAAGGGTATTCGTGGTAACCAAATACTGCAAAGCATGAGGTAAATGACGAACCAAAGTTGGTTGAAGTCGAACTTGGCGTGACACTTCAGTCGTAATTGCGTCAGAATTTCGAAGTCGAGTTGTTAAATAAATCGCCAATGTTGGACTAACCTGTTTTTAAATGAGAAAAATTACATCAAGCCAAGATAATAATTTTAGCTTCTGGTGACAAAGGTCAAGAGTTTGCATCCCGTCTCAGGCGAAAAATTATTTATTTCAAATGAATTGGATACCAATCAATTGAAATAAATAAGAACGGGGCCTGAGATGCCAAAAAATTCCTTAAATAAATATTTAAAAAAAAATAGATATTATTTGTGTGCCTATATACACTCATTAGGTGAAATTTTTTTTAATGTTTTCCTCTACAAAAGCTTCTTTTGAAGAACAGTCTCTTCCTTGATTTGAATAAAATTCAATCTGAGCTTATATAGTGATATATTATATACACAATATTAGTATTTTTTTTTTTTAATTTTCTTTTCATCTCTTGTTATTATCTTCTGTAATAACTATTTGAGAGTTAATTATATCTCTCTGGATGTTAAAATGTATATTATATATAATCCAAAGAATTCTCCGTTGGCACTAGTTGAAACATTCTTAAATTTAATTAAATTATCATCTAATTATAGATAAATAAATAACACGAGGTTAAGTTTCAAAAGGATTTTTTTTTTATTTTTTTATTTTAGCTTTTTTTTTTTTTTTTTTTTTTTAAAACATTCACACTTTTTCTCATCACACACATTCACACAGTCTTTTTGGCAACTCAGGCCATATAAGACTTTAAACGATATCCGTTATTGATAATATACACATATTAGGGGACCAGGCATTCTTATTTAAGCCATTTGGTATCCAAATAGCTTATATAAAATATTTTAGTTTAATGACGCGGGCGCCCAAACCTCCCCCCCCCCCCCCATCTATCTTTTTTTTTTTTTTCAACTTTAAATTTTTTTTTTTTTTTTTTGGGGGGCCCCCCCCCCCCCCCCCTCGCGGCGCCCTGGTATAACGTCGAAATGCGCATAAGCTAAAATAAAATCGTTTTGAAACTTAACCTCGTTTTATTTAATTATCTATAATTAGATGATAATTTAATTAAATGTATATGATATCTTTAACCATCTTAATCTTTTAAAAAGCAAATTTATTTTCTTTAAAAGGAGCCTTACTTACTAAAATATTAAAAAATTTATAATTATTTTAATTAGAAAATCAGGTGTTCAATAAAAAATAATAATAATAAAAGAAAATAAAAAATAGGATAAGTAAAAAAGAGAAGAAAATCAGCTAGATGTATTTCATTATTTTTCCCATCATGTTGACGTTTCGATCCCGGTTGGGATCATCCTCAGAACTAATGTGTACAAAACAAGAAATGAAAAAATTTGTATCGGGAAAAACATTTTCTAATTTTTCCATTTCTTGCTATGTACATATTAGTTCTGAGAATGAACCCAACCGGGATCGAAACGTCAACATGATAGGAATAAAATAATGAAATACATCTAGCTGCTGATTTTCTTCTCCTTTTTACTTATCTTGATTGAACTACCAGCTATAAGCCTTACGTATCATAATAAAAAATATTTTACCTCCCAGGCTAGGCGAGTTGTGTCTCTCCAAGTTCGCTCAGTGACAGTTTTGCTTCGCCAGGCGGCGATATTTTCCTGTCCAGGAACAGCAAGTTCTAGCCGACTTAGAGGATTATGCCATTCGAGAAGGAATTCAATTTCGACAGCAAGTAACTCCAAAATTAAATTTCTTTTTCGAATATAATCCTTGACAAATAAATCTGCATTGGCAACTGAAGTTCCTCGCTTTGAACGAGTTGATCGTTTACCAGTAGAGAGGGCAACAGAAGATGCTGATAAAGGTACAGTATTTATCCATCCTAGAAAAGTAATAATAAAATAAATCAATATGATAGAAAAGAATATATATAATAAATAACAATCATAAAAAAATGTTCTTATTTCGTCAGGTTTTGTTAGCCCTCGGGGTTTAGGAAGGCGTGCTAACCTCGTATACCAAAAGTCGCGGGTTCGGACCCCAAGCAGTCCGATGATTTTATTTAAGCCATTTGGTATCCAAATGGCTTAAATAAGAATGCCTGAACCCTAAATATGTAATTAATCTCATATATAACGGATATCGTTTAAAGTCTTAAATGGCCTAAGTTGCCGAAAAGATTGTGTGTATGTGAGTGTGAATGAGAAAAAGTGTGAGTGTTTAAAAAAAAAAAAAAAAAGTTTTGTTAATTAATATCAAAGAACCTGTATTATGATTTCCACTTCCCGTTGACGTTGCCAGAGATCGTGAATCAGAAGATGTTAACGACCCATAGACATCGAAGTCTGCAATAGATAATTTAAAAAATAATTAAAAAAAAATAAATAAAAAATAATTTATTTAATAAACAATATTATATATATATATATATATATTATAAATAATTACCTCCAACAATGCTCGCTCTTAAATATTTTTTATCCGAATGCATTGCTTGCCAAAATTTTACCATAGAAATAATATCTTCTCTTAAATCACATCCTCGTTGTGTAGGTGGTCGAGGAGCGGCACAAAAATAATCGAAGCATCCGCAATAAATTCTTTCCCTAAGAAAAATAATTTACAGTTAAATAAAGAAAGTTTATAGGCCCTTGAAAAAACCTAGAAAAAAATTGTCCCCTATCTTGGATGACAGGAATCTTTACTTTATTCGGCGGACTACTTTTATACTAATTATTTTATAAAAAAAATTTTTTTTTGTTAGTGAGCTCACCTTAAAACATTTCTGGATAGAGATTTAGGTAGAACGCTGCTTTGCAAAAGCGATAAAGCACAGGTGAGGAGTCGGAAGCGAGCTCCCACGGCTACAGGGTGTCTGGTCATGTGGCCATTTTCACCGAGCATTGGTAATGAACGATGAACCAAAGAGGCAATCATCCACGTCTTTTCTTCACTATTATACTTTGCTGTCTCCACTTGTTCGGCAATGAACTATGTAAAAAAGAACAAAATTAGTTACTAGAATGAATACTAGTTTATATCATTCCACTACTAATTACACCGGTCAACACGATTTTTGGGTCTGGCTTCTCCATATGAAATTTTTGTTTCTCCTACGCTAAAAATAATTTTTTTTGATTAAAGTTTGCTTTTGAAGAAACAAGAGCAATTTTTCGAATTTTTGTGTAAGAACAACGAGCATATAGACAATATTTATTTATTAATAATGTGTTGAGTCACTATTTGCTTGTAGACATTTTTACAAGTTATTTGGGGGTATTCTAGGATCTATCCAAAGTTTTTGACCTCGAGAAGCATGTGCTAGCTTGGGGAGGGAAGGGGAGGGGGGTTGCAAAAACCTCAAAATTTTAGGACTTTTTTCAGTTTTTATTTTGTTTTATATATCAAAAACTAAGCATATTTTGTGCACCATAGTACAATACAAAGTTGTAGAGCATTAAATTTTCTAAAATTTGGTTGTTAAAACGAATATGTAAACCCTGCGTGTCAGTGAACAAAATATCTCAAGTACGAAAAGAGCTAGGAGGTGGAAATTTTATTTTTAATTTAGGTACACCCATGGGACGTGACACGAAGCTTTTGAACAAAATCGGCCAAAGAGTACTAGTACTTTACTGATGCACTTTTGCAGTTTTTTTCGATTTCTCTAAATTCGCTCCAAAGATTTTTATTAAAATTCAAAAATCAATTATTTTTTAGATGCTCTTTAAAATGTATATTCTCATTTTGCCATTGAAATCTTCTGAAGACCAATTTACTCTTGTTCTTCATAGGAAAGAGAGGAGAAATGATTGCCATGGTAACAAAATATAAATATTTTCCCCGTTTATAAATTTTACATCTTGATTTTTTTACACCATATTTTTTTTTTAAATTCAAATCAACACCTGCTTATCCTTGGACAAGCAACCTCGAGATAACTCCTAATAATTAAATAATTTTTTCATAAGAATAATTCTATATTCTTATATTTTTAATTAGAAAAAAAGTATTAATTATACAAAAGGATGTAGCGTGCCAAGTAATATAAATGATAATAGGTGCAGGCTAGGCTTTTGGCAATGAGAAAATAACTTTTTAGAGTGTTTTCTCTTCTCCGAATATTTCGAAGGCATGTATAGATCTGCCTCTCAGACGTTTCGCTCCGAAATTTCAACTTGTATGTGGCATTTGAGTGGCAGGTATAATATCATTATTAATTTTGATTTCTATATTTAAATATGTATAAACTCACTCTAATTATTTTATTTTATTTGTACAGCCGCTGATGAAGAAGTGCTATTACCCCCCCCCCCCCCCCCCCCCACCCCCCCCCCTTTCCTTTTTTTTTTTTTTCTTCCACCCACCCCCCCCCCCACCCCCAAAAACAAAAAAAAAAAAAAAAATGTCTTCGAAATATTCGGAGAAAACACTCTAAAAAGTTATTTTCTCATTGCCAAAAGCCTAGCACCTGCACCTATTATCAAAAGTATTAATTACCTGAATCCAAATATCATGTGGTTTGACAAAAGGAGGTGAAGGTCCTAGTTTACAACCTTCATAAATTGCCAGTGGACTGACTTCTTCTTCATCTTCACTGAATAAACCAAGCTTTTTATCAACGGAGCACTGAAAAAAAAAATAGACAAAAATATGAGTGGTTTTAATTTTATTTAAATGAGTTTAATTTTAATATCATAATAAAATATTAAGTTATTAAATTAATACACTAACTCACTTGCCATGCTGCGCACATTTCCTGAAGGAAGCGCAGTTCAAGATCAGGTCGTGCAGTTACAAGCCATTGCCAGCAAGCCACTGCGTTCGTAACTGAATGTTCGGTGAAAAGTTCAAGATGAGACCAGGCAAGGGCATGGAGCATTGATCTTTGACAACCAGCTGAAGATATTATCAGAGCAGTTAAACGCCAAACAGCACCTCGATGGGCCAAATCATTTCCCTGGAAAAAAGAAATAATTATATGTAGATTAAATACCTAAAGAATAATATTATTTTATTAATTTTTTTCTTTTATTTTAATAACTACTGTAATGAATTATATGATTATAAAATAAATTTATGAGGGTATCATTATATCAATTAATCTTTATTTATTTATTGCTTACATATTTGCAGATTTCATTATGCCATCCCATTATCTTCCTGTCTTCCTATATAATCCAGTCGATGTAACTTTATTCCAAAGTTAATGAAAGTTTTACAGGTTATTCAAATGGGGGTACTCTAGAATGTCTATCCTAAATATTCGACCTCGATAGAGGTCTCAACCTTAATATATATCGCAAAACGACAATTTTCATCAATTTTACTTTTTTATTTCTTTAAAGGAAATAACACAGAGCAAGCTGCTAAACAGTTAAGTGATGTGTATGACGAGGAAGCCTTAAAAGAAGAACAGTGCCGAAATTGCTTTGAGAATTTTCACTCAAAGAAGACTACCAACTCCAGGGATCCCAAGGGGTTCGTGCCTCCCAATAGTGAGGGAGGCCCAACCCCCCAAGAAAAAAGTACCATTATTCGTATAAATAAACCGTTGAAAATATTTAGGCAAGGTACAATTTAACCTAAATCTTAAAGTATTTTGAGGTTAAATTGTGTGTTTCTGTTTTGTTTATTGAATTACAACGATTCACATTTTTTGTTGTATTTGGAGTATATGTATAAGCGTATTCAATCGTAATGGCTTTTGTGATATTAATTATTTCTTTTTGAAATAATCATCTTAACAAAATTAGCAATACAAAACGTAGAGGCTTCACTATCCTTAAAGGGCCAATCAGGGCAAAATCTTCAAACACTTAACCTGTCAGAGGGATTACAGAGAGGTTAAATGATTAAATTGATATCATTGATTAAAATTCATTCTATATATATAAAAAAAAAAATCCCTTTTATTTGTATGAAAAAAATCGGATATTAGTTGACAAATCTATATATGATGAAATATATTTAATATACTAAGTAAAAACAATTTTACTTACCCTTTTGGCTTCATCCCAAACAGCCTGGATAAGAAAGTTTTGAAGCTGAGATCGAGGTGCTTCAGCTAACATTCCAGTTACTTCTCCACTAAATCTACTTCTACTTGAAAGAGATGAGATAAATCTGGCGCTGTCTGATTTTACACATCTAAAAGACAAAAAAGATCAATCATGTTAATAAAAGAAAATATAGAAAAAATAAAATTAGGGAATGAATATTTTTTTTAACCTGGGTCGTTTATCTAGCATTGACATTGAAAGTGGAGCAGCGGTCAAATTAAGACCTGCACATTGTAATAAACTTTCAGTAGCTAAGGCTAAACCAGAATGATGACGGTGAGCGGATGGTGATTGATTTAAATAATCTTGTAAATGTGATCGGGCAGTTTGAGGGGCCCATTTCATTGCTTCTTGAACAACTCCTTGGCATCGTGCCGCGAAATCTTTCACTATACCCTAAAATAATAAAAATAAATATTAATAAAATTTTAGAATTCCTTACATGAATTCATATTTCTAAAGCTGATTAAACAAGATGAGTCGTCTGACTCTAGTCGGAGGTAAGATGTACTGTATATACAGTTATATACCGGGTGTTTCATAAGTCAGTTTACCGAGTAAGTGCATTTTTAGAAGCAAATAATAAATCAATTTTATTTATATTGTAATTTAATTGAAACTGAATTTACACTACACATAGATATGAATTTCCACGAACAGTGTCATTAAAAAAATATGGGCCTACGATGCCACCACTCCAAATACCAGCCATGTTGTTTACTTACTAGGTAAACTGACTTATGAAACATCCGGTATAATAAATCATCTAGCTTTAGCTCTAATTCTATTTTATTTTTTTTATTGAGCAAATTATTCTCCGTCAACCAAAAGTACATTTCAAGGTTTCAATCCTCTATTGATGATAATAGAATTAATCAAAATACAATTAAATTGGTTTAATCCCAATAAAAACATGTAATAGCGAACATCAAATATCTAGAATTTTTAAATGTTGTATCGTACACGTGCGGGGACATCTTCTGTCTACAATTCTGAAGAAAAAAGGAAAAATTTTACTAAGTCATTTGCACGAAAAGAGGAATTTTGAAATATACATTTGGTTGGCCGAGAAACATTTATTTAATAAAGAAGATTCACAAGAATTTTATAAATATTACATTTCAACTTCATCAAAGTCAGATGTCGCATTCTTTTTAAGCAGCTTTAAAATTTTTTAATAATACATTAACTAGTTTTAAGAAACTCAGCTACTAATTAACGACGGAAAAATGTTATCCATCCTCCTATGTATAATCTCTTCTCAATCCAAATAAATGTTTGTTATAGTTTTTATAAAGACTGTATATTTTTTATTATATTTCACCGTATATTTAACTGCTTTAAGATTTCAAAAATGACAATAATTAAAATATTACCTCTCGGGCTTCTAAGGTATCCATTAGAAGAATATTATATGGAGTATCTGGAATTCGAAGAGTAGGAGTTTCTTCATTTGGATCCAGTTCGAGTGAATAAGACAATACTTGGAGTATATCCAACATTGTCCATAATACCCGGCAATTCCATAAGAGATGAGGAAATCTTAAAATATTGGAAATATGAATTAAAACAAATTTATTAATATTATATAATTTTTTCTTTAATTTATTTACCTATCTACTAGACCAGAAAGATATTTATCAGCAACGCGTCGTATTTGTTTATGGGTATGGTTAAAGTTGACCAAAAGAAATTGAGCATGTTGTTCAAGTTCTCGTTCGCGTGCTTCATCTTTTGGTTTGTTTGCCATTACGTCGAGAAATGTTGCAAAAACTCTGTCAGCAATGCTGGAAAATAATAAAGTTTTTAAAATAGTGCAAGAATAGAAAATCAAAAAGAAAAATAATGAAATACCAAGCAATGCAGTGCCAAAGGCCAGCTTTATCTTTTTGAATGGCAGTATCACTTAAATAATCAAATATCGGTTGAAGACTTGGTTCGGGAGAATGTTGGACTCGAAGCGTTTCAAGCCAATATACGCTCGAAAGATATGTGCATGGAGCAAATAAAAATTTATTAATATAGCTCACTACTTCAGCTCCTGGGTGATCCAGTAATTGTAAAATTGAATTTCTTAATTCTTGAAGTTCCGTCTAAAAAATATATATAAAAAGATCTAATGAGAATTTTAAAAATAAATGTGACCGTCCACATGAAAAGGCACCAAATCTTCACCGGGGACAAAATTGAGATTTTATGCTTTCTGAACATAACACATCGTGCTGAGCAAGCCGGTATTTTTAGAATTTTTTCATCAGTTTTTTTGTTTAGAAGATATGAATTTTTAAAATTTTGGTTATGAAAAACCTAATTTTGAGAACAATGAGTTTAAAGTCTTGTTTTTTTTTTTAATTTTGTAAATAAAATACATAGATTCTGATGAATCGAATATTTCATCATATAAGATGAAGAACTAGAGAATCAGAATCAGTAATAAAAAAAAAAGTCGATATTTTTGAACTTTTTTTAATCGGCTCTCCTGAAAATTTAGCCCAGTGAAGATTCGGTACCTTTTCATGTGGACGGTCACATACAATAAAATTTCTTAGATAGTAAGTATAATAAAAATTGATTTACTTTAATGAAATCTAGTCCATTTAAAGATTCACTGTTTCACACTTCCGATTTTTCACGAAGTTTTTCCTAATCTAATTTTTATCCAAGACTATATATGTCATATTTCCACTGAGTTTGACTCCTATATATATGTGAGCTTACAGTTTAAAAAAAAAACTAAGTTATTTTTTCAATTAGTCATAGGAAAAAAATAATTCATAGTTTGTATATATATATAAAGTATGTGATTACTATATTTATTAGAGTGAGGTGGATAGCTGAGTAGATCTTGTAGTAAGGAAGAAAGAAAAGAGCGATTGCAGCAAGTTTATTTCGTTTATTAATCGCTTCAAACCGACGATTCGGTCAGATATACGATTCATCAGAGCTGAAGCGTGTCAACAAAATTCCTCAAAATGTCGAATGGTACAATTGTGTAAATTATTTTTTGCTATTTTATAAGGACCAACAGGATATGCGAGTCAAGGTTAGATTGACAGACACACTTCAGCCCTGATGATGGTCGAATCTGACCGAAACGTCGGCTTGAAGCAATTAATAAACGAAATAAACTTAGCTGCAAACGCTCTTTTCTTTCTTCCTTACTACTATATTAGAATCCAGTTATATTTCATAATCAAATCGTTGGATAACTTTATGGATGTGGCTATTTGCACATACTGTATGTGCAAATAATTGGCTATTTGCACATACTGTATTTATAGGCAATAACATGCTGATGACTCAAAATGAGCCCGGGCCAGCCTATTTTGGAAATTTAAATAACTTGGCCTCCACTAGTCCAATTTTGATGAAATTTGGAATTTATGCTCAGAGTAGAAAAGGAAAGAATCTAAAGAACGCATTTGGCTATTTATACATTCTGATATACTGCTCTATTATTATACTTTTTACCAGCGGCAAAGCCCACCTTCCGCGTAAACAGAAAAAGCTTTGCGTGCCGTGAATGGTCTATATTTGGCTTGTAACTCGACATGTTTACCACTCAAAATAAATATGATGCGTACACTAATTAGTCGATACGCCAATGGTGTTTTGAAAATCACAGCAATCACATGAAAAAAGTAGGGATGACTAGCCACTGCTACCAAAAAACTGGTCGCAAAAAAATTGATCATTATTAACCGGCACACCTAGTATATGTACTTTTATTTTCTCCTTTTTTCTTTTCTTATTAGAGACACTAGCCTTTAATCAATTTAATTTCGACCCCCCTCCCCCCACCAATAAAAACTCAAATGAGATCCCTGAATATAACATTTACAAAATATTTACCAAAGAAACACTGTCGTTTCGAACAGCACTTGTATAATGAAGTTCACGCATTTCACTTCTTGATGCTGTTTGAGAAACCAATGTAGGTGACTTAACAGCAATTGCATTGACGCTATCATGCCATTCACTTGGCCAAAGTCCAGAAGCACCAGATGTGAATCCAAGAACTACACAATAAAGCCATAAATCCCTAACAAAAAAAAAAAAAAAAAAAATTAAAGATTTGTTAAATATTTGAAAAGGTGATTAAATAACAATAAAATGATATTTACCTAAATAATTTATGTAAGCGTGGCTTTGGACTCCTAATTGGGGGAAGACGTCTCAACAAAACTGCAATCACAGGCAAAAGAACTCCTAAATTTCCTGCACTACTTGTGGGTTTCATATTTGCTGGCGCTTTTTCACTTGCTCTTTTACTTTCCAATCCTAGTTGTACAAAGAGTTCAAGAAGTCTGACCTAAAATTGATTTAGGAATAGTGGGATTGAGAGTGTGGATAATATAAATAAATAAAATTATTATTATTATAGCATAAAAAGATGTTTACCAAAAGTTCATTCAAAGCAGCCTCGCCTTGCAATTTCGCAGCTATATTGGCTAAAGCATTAACAACTGCCCCACTTACATGTCGATATTGATTTTTACGATCATCAGTTGAAGAAGAAGAATAAGCTGCATTTGATGCTTCAACCGTAATCATTGTAAACATTCTCATTATCTCTTCATAAACTTGTGGTTCACATTTACTAAAACAAAAAAAACAATAATGATTAGGTAATCCATTCCCAAATCATTTTATTTTTCAGATAATTCGATCGGCATCTCGCCTGGTCATCTTTCAGAAGAAAAGATTTTGTGATATATATTTATATAATAATAATAATTCAAAAGACTTCAAGGCATTCAGTTACAAATAACAAGTTATGATCTTTTTTAAAGTATTATTCTCTAATTTATTAATGCGAAAAAATATTTTGCTTCAAATTCTAATTTAACTTAATTAAAATGAGGACGGAGTAATAAATCGTTTATTGTATAGAAAATATTGTTTACCTTATAACCATACATCCTAATTGATCAACAATGAGAACATCTAATTGTGATGGTGAACGACAAAATCTTTGTTGAAAAAATTGAAGAATAGTGTCAGTGGTTTTAGGAGTATCTCTAAGAGCCACTGCTACATGTCCAAGCATAATCACAATATTTGTAGAAATTAATGTAGATTCGGTGTCGGATTTTTCAGCCATAAATAGTCGATTACTTAGGCTAGCTACCAGAGCTCGGACACAAAATGGATCAAGAGCTCGAGCAGCTTTTAATGCAGTACATAAATTATCAATAGCAGCATCTCGAAGTCGTTCAAAAGCCTGTTGGGTACTGTTTGGTGAAAGAGTGTCACCAGGTCTTCTCAATGGAGAAATTTCTTCACCCTGAACTAAAAAAAAAAAAAATTAACTTTTTCATTTTACAGGCATTGTTCATACTGGGTGTATTGTTAAGATATACCAAGTATATATGGGTCATTCTACCAAAATGGGTTAACTTCGCGTAATTGTAAATAATTCAGTGACTATCAAACATATTGACTTTTTTTAAACATCAAGTAATAGTAAAAGTTAATAATTTTTGGGCACACATGATAAATATTGAAATTTAAAAAAATTTAATGAAAATATTGTCTTTTTAACCCTAAAAGGTCAGTCCCTTGAGATGTACCAGCTCAAAAAGTGAACATTTAAATTCAAATTTATTTTAAACTATTAGATTTATATCATTATTTTCCATATCGATATAATCTAAGTTGTCTTTTCATTGTTATATTTAATATATAAAAGAAAAAAAAATATTCCATATCAATTAGCCAATTTTTTGTGCTTTATATAAAAATCGTCAATCCTCTCGAAGTTTTTCAACCAGAGGACTGACATAAAGCTAAAAGGATGCTGAGCAATACCATACTACAATATATTTATATAAAAAAAATATTTGAAATTTCAAAGAAATCTTTAAAAATAATTTCGAGAAAATTGGAAAAAACTAAAAAGGTACATTAGTAAAGTACTAGTATCCGAATTTTCCCAAAGATAAGACCTAGCGTAATTTCATTTTCGAACCGAAAAAAGTATATATTTAAAATTTGAAAAAAAAATCGTTAGAGCCGTTTTCGAGAACTGATGTGTTTACAAATAGATACGAGGCCATCAGCGCCAGAACGGCCTAACCCACATTTCACTTTTTTTGTTTTATGCCTTAGTATCTATTAAATCGTGAATTCCAGAGTAGTACAGTACTTCTCATGATATAGTAGTACAGTACTACCCATGATACAGTTGTACAGTACTACTCTGGAATTCATGATTTAATAGATACTAAGGTATAAAACCAAGAAAGTGTAATGTGCGTTAGGCCGTTCGAGCGCTGATGGCCTCATATATAAACATACATTGCTCGTTTAATATAATAGTATAAGATATATGATAAGATATTTACCAGTTATATGAAGCCCATGATCAACATTTAAAGCTGCTTGGCGATGTAATTTAAAGAGTATAGGGCTCGGAGTTACAAGAAAATCTCTCAAGCAATAAATGCATGTTGAAGCGATATTTGGAAATTTGGCAGCTAATTTCCCAAGCCCTTCTAAACATACCATGAGTAAAGGCATATGTGCCAAAACAAGCTTGTGATTATGGTTGGAATTTATCTTTTCTGTAAGTCGTCCGCATAAACTGTCTGCACCTAAAAGAATAAAACAATTAGAAGAATTTAAAATTAACAAAAAAAATGATGATAAAAGAAGATAAATCATATTTAAAAAGCACTAAAACTATTTAGCTTTCTATAATAAAGATTTAGCTCATGTTTTAAAAATCAAATTTCTTGTTAGCTACATATTAATGATATTAAAATTAGTGTAAAATATTTGTCAGTTGATATTATTTGTATTTAATTATAATTCATCATTTATATAATATAAATTATATCAAATATTAATGATTATTTAATAGTTTGTGGAATTTAAAAATATTAATAACTAAAAAAATAATTTTACTTTAAGATTTTTTTTTTTTGCTAAAGAAGTTAGAGAATCTTTGCTCAGTAAGTCGTAGTCGTCATCCATGTATATACATGTATAAGTTGTGATATATAATTGGTAAACCTTCAAAATTATTTAAAACATTAGAACTTAGGAAATGAAAGTATATTTTATCATTTTATTTATAAAATTTCTGATAATTTCCCAGTACAAACATATTCGTAATGTTTTATATATGATATGTATTAATGAGAAAGTTTATTAAAGGGTATTATTTGTCCTCTTCGTTGCCTTATTCCTTTGGTTGTATTGACATAATCCGACTTAAAATACACTGAATATATTAGGACAGACATGTGATTAATTCATTGTTTTTGTATAAGATCCTCTTCTATGTTGAACCACAAAATTTTTCATATTTTTTCAAAATACAATTAAATAATCACATGGGAAAACGTATGGATGTGCTTTAATTTTGGTACTCAATGTACAGTGAGCGCCACCTGGCAGCTAGAGCCTAAAGTATATGGTATTAAATTTAAAATTATTTCACTATATACCATATACTTAAGGCTCTAGCTCCCAGGAGGGGACTTAATTGTGGCGCTCACTATACATAGAAGAGATGACAATATTAGTTCAGTACTCATAAGTGACATCACTCACAAGATGTGTTATGATTTGGAAATCTCCGACATTTCCTTTTCAAAAAAACTTTGATGAATAGAGACAATGTTCTGGACAGAACTGGATCAGTAGGTATAGACAGATCTGATCTTGAAAATTATTATATTTAAACGAAACGCTGACATATTTATTTTACTATTCAAAAAAATTATTTAAAAATTTATTTTAAATCATTCGATTAAACATTGCTTAGGACTCCACAAAAGCAACACAAGAGAAATATTTATTAGAAATAATAAGAGAGAAGGATTATTTAAGAAACGTTAATCATATGGTGGAATTAGAGAATTGATAAGTTAGAGTAATTAATTGGATTTAATATTAAAATTGATTTCCTCTGTTTCAAAGTTGTTCTCCTCTTTTCAAATAGCAGCATGAAGTGTGCTGCTTTTTTCCATCTTGCTGGTTCCTTTCAGTTCATCTCTGCCCTGCACGGTGATCCTTTTGAAGCCGGTGCCGAAATATTTGACCGCCCTTACAAGTGTCATCTCGGCCGATCTGGGTTGTTGTCTTCTTTTACAATTGATTTAATAGTTCTTCTGGCCGTCCACCGGATCACATCTCGAAAACGTCAAATTTATTGAAAATTCTTCCTCTTCAGGCTTCAAATTTCGGAGGTATAAAGTGCGATGATGGCTCAACGTTGACAAGTCTAATCATCTTTCTATTTGCAACAAGTGATTTATTATTAACTTTAAAGGGATCCAAGTTTAGATTGAAAAAGCTTTTATTGTTCTTCGAATAATTATGAAAAATTTATAATGAAAAGGGAAAGAAATTTTTAAAAAATTAAAATGTTTCAGTTAAGGGTTTTAAAACGTCTTCATGCATTAGATGAATATTATATTAGTGTCAAACTCAAAAAGCATTTTATTTATTGAAAAGTGTATCATCAATTCAGGGAAAATTCATTTTTAATTTTAATCAAATGCGTTTATAAACGGTAGTTTTAATTATTATTAGTATAAACAAAATACAGATAGTAGTAAGGTGTTATTTTTCATAACATAAAGTTATACATAATCAAACAAAATAATATTTGATTGCAATTAGTGTAAAACGCAAAAAAGAAGAAAGACTACCTTTCTTTTTCATTTTGATGATTCCTACAAGGGCTTTTAGGAGTCCAATGCTATCAAAGCCAGCTTTGGATTCATCCATTGTTGCTGTAATAAGTAGTAATAAAAGAAAAAAACAAGTTTTTCACTACTAAATCATACCCCTTATTGTAATTATTTTCCTTCATTTTTGGAAAGCAAAAGATACAGTATTAATGGTTCATTTATTATGACATTGGATAAATATAAAAAAAGAAGTTTATATAATTTACTTGCAGTTGGTTTGGACCATAGTGCCATTTTTCGAGGGTCTTATATAATAAAAATATTGTAGAAATCGATATGCGAAGATGTTGATTCGTGCTTAATAAATCACATTAGAGTCTAGAATAAAGGTGTTTACCAATTTTTCGTATGGAAAATTAAAAATGAAAATTAAAAAAATGTAGGATATTTTTGTTTTAGGCTGTATATGTATATTTTTTCTAATACGAGAGGGTGTCAAAAAATAATCGGAATTATTTTTTAACTAGAAAATTCTGCTTACTTTTATTCAAATTCCATTACAGACCTTCAAAGTAATCTCCCTCGGACAAAATATAACGATTTCATCGTTCAATCCACTGTTGAAAACACTCCCTGAAGCCCCTTAAGTACACCCGAAATTTTTAAACAACTTTTGTTGTTTAGCTCTCGATCACTCTTAAAATGACGAAAATGACGACCCCGAAGCTCTTTTTTCACTCCAGGAAATAGGTGGAAGTCACAGGGTGATAGGTCTGGTGAATAAGGTGGATATGGCATCACCTCAATGCCTAATTCAGTGATTGCTTCTTGAGTCCTGATGGCGCGATGTGCCGGTTATCCTGGTGAAGGATACCATTTGAGCAAGATGTGGTTTTTTTGTTGCAATTTTCCTTCTTAATGGCCCCTTCAATATTTCACAATAGTAATTCGCAGTAACAGTACGTTGCTTATCCACAACGTGATAGAGAGCTAAACAACAAAATTTCGTGTACTTAACAGACTATTAAAAATCTGGTGCGACTGGTCGCACAGCACACAATTTTCTTACCTTTCTTAAGAGAAAGTTGTATTCTCTGCTTGTCACACCAGATTTTTGTGACTCTTCGACATATGTTTAGTTTCCGCCAATTTTTTTTTTTTGTATCTAAATGGCTTAAATAAAATCATCGGACTACCTGGGATCCGAACCTCCCGACCCTTGGTATACAAGGTAGGTGCGCTACCAACTACTCCAAGCCCGAGACGGACAATATATTAAAATTCAAGATGTAAAATTTTTAAACATGGGAAAATATTTATATTTTACAATTTCTTCTATCTTTCCTATGAAGTACAAGAGTAAAGTAGTCTTTAAAAGATTTCAATGGAAAAATGAGAATATACATTTTAAAGAGCATAATTAAAATTATAAAATAATTGAATTTTCAATTTTAATCAAAATCGTTTGAGCGAATTTTGAGAAAATTGAAAAAAAAAAAAAAAAACTAAAAAACTACATCAGTAAAGTACTAGTACTTCTGGGCCAATTTTGATCAAAAGCATATTTTCACGCCCTAGATGGGTGTCTAACTTAATTATAAAATTTCAACCTCCTAGCTCAATTCCTTCACGCTTTAAATTGAACACACATAGACACACAGACAGACCATGTTGAAAACTTTTTTGGATTCAGGCGACCTCAAAACGTGTATATCCATCAAAATCTCGACATCGAATTTTTGACATGAATCCAATTCTATATATATTAACATATATAGAGGTAAAAGAAAGTAAAAAGGGGCTTCAGGGAGTGTTTTGAATATTGGACTGAACGCTGGAATCGTTATCCGAGGGAGATTACTTTGAAGGTCTGTAATGGAATTTGAATAAAAGTAAGCAGAATTTTCTAGTAAAAAAGTTAATTCCGGTCATTTTTTGACATCCCTCGTACATCCAAATAGGGTAAAATGGAAGGTACATACTTCCAAAAACATTATTTTATCTAATAGGAGTTGAATAAAATAAGCAGCCTATCCAAGGTTAAATCCCCGTTAATCTACGAAACGATGGCATGTAAAAATAGACTAAATAAAGTTCTTTTTTCTATTCAACTCCTATCATTTGATTTTGTTTTTTGTTCTAAATTATATATTATTCAATATGTTAAATTAATATTTATTCATTAAAAACGAGCTCAAAAAGAACATGTAATTATATAAAAAAAGATAAATAAAAATTTTTTTTGTTATTAATCAATTCACTAAAGAGATGATTGAAAGTTTTTGAGTAACCATTTAACTAAAAACGTTCACCAAATTCATTTTTATAGTTTTGTTAGACTATAAAGAAAAATACCAATAAAAACATCCTACCTGTTTCATCACCAATAGCCCATACCAAAAGATCAACACACGCTGCATTTGCTGTTACATTGGCTTTAAATCGATTCACTGTTGCAAAATTTGATTCTCTATCTTCACGTTCTGCAGCATCATGATGTCTTGATTGTAATTCTGTTTGGCCACTTAAAAAGAGGCCTTTAACAAATTCTTGGACATCTCTAGTAAATGGAGCGGGAAGATCTGGAAATAAATAAAACGAAATATTAATAGAAAGGATTTCATTTTTACAAAAAAATAATACTAATTGCCTTTTTTCTTTAGACGAATAGGCCTATATCATTTTAATTAAATCTGTAAGAAAATTTTGTCCTTTATTTTTTTCCCTTGGTTCATCTTTATTTTACAGAGCCCTTACTTAAGGGTTTTCCCTTGTTTTTCCAGTTGAAATTTTTTTTCCAACTTATTTCAATTTTATTTTTTTTAATTTTTTACTTTTTTTAATTTAACTTAATTAATATATTCTCTCCTTTTTGTTTCTTTTACATGGCTCAATGGCCCCTCCACTGGAGGGGGGGAGTGGGGGTCATTTATTTTTTAAAAAATTTGATGTGACTGGTCGCAACGCACACAACGTTCAATTACCGAAGGTAAGAGACTTTCTCTCTTACCTGCGGTAATTGAAAGTTGTGTTCTGTGCTTGTCACACCAGTTTTTTGTGTCGACATATATATATAGTTTCCAACAGTATGATACATTTTTTGTTTGTTTTTTTTTTTAGAAAAAAAAACAAACTTTTTTTCCACACAGTATTTTCGGCAACTCAGACCATATATTACTAAACGATACTCATATTTTGCTAATGTGTATATTTGGGGTCAAGGCAATTTATTTAAGCCATTTGGTATCCAAATGGCTTAAGTAAAATCATCGGACTGCCTGGGATCCGAACCCGCATAGAAGGCCAGCACGCTAGCAACTACACCAAGGCCCGAGGGCTTTGGTACATATTTTTTTAAAGGTATTTTTCGGCATTGGAGGCCATTTAGACCTATTTATTGGCTTCCAATCCAATTGAAATAAATTGTCGCATGGAACGGGATGCGAATCCGCGACTCTTGGTACAGAAGGCCAGCACGCTAGCAACTACATCAGTAAGACTGTTCTTCAAAATCGGATAAAGAAGCGATCACGGATTTAGTACCTTGAATTTTAAATGATCTTAAAACTGGCATAACTCTGCTTCTAGACCTCCTGGGAACTTGCTCCAGTGTTCAAATTGAAGGTCTCAGTGTCTACTTTTATATTCTGTATCGTGCCAAAGGTTTGGATTTTATCAGAATGACAAAAAGAAGCGATAACAATATGGTGTACTAGCTCACTTGTAAAGCAAAATATCCGATTTTCAAAGGTTCGTTTGAAAATGTTCAAATTTTTCAATTTTTCTTCGCGCTTAATCGGTCCCCAAAAAGGGGACTTAATACTTGGAGTTTTAAAAATTTCTTTCTAAATACTAGATGATATTACAAAAAGAATGACGCTTGTTGAATCAAAATAAATAAACTGGTCTTTGAGATATCGGTCGTTGAATATAGGGCAAAAATGACCCTTTTCGGACATTTCAATGGTGTTTTCTCTGAACCAGGAGCTCTTTGAGGGCTGAAGATTGGCACACAATCCTACTTTTTAAGGTACTATAACATACTAAAATTTGGGGAAAATCCACGACCCCTTCTCACAAAAGTGATCGAAAAATAAAAATATTGCCCATCTATATATATATATATATATATATGGTAAGAAAAAAATATATATATTTAAACTGCAAGAATATTCCTCTGCTTTGGGGAATTAGTCTATAATATAGGCCTACTCATGTTTGTAATCCTTATGTTAATCTCTGATACGTAGGCCTACCTATTAACCCATCCAATCAACTTGTCCTGACTTGCATACCCTTGCAACAGAGTTAGGCAGGGAGAGCAAAATAAATTACTTTTATTATTTGTTTTGAAATTTCAAATTAATATATAAAATCACTTAGAAACCTAGAAACAAGCTTCGGACCCCACCTCTAAATATAAATATTTTGTTATATTCCCACACCGACTCATTTGAATTCATTTGTATAAATCACAATTACGTTTATATATAATAAATAATTTTTTGTGGAGCCATTTACATTTCTAATATTTAAAATAATAAACCAAGTATTAATGTACATGGAGAAATGAAAATTACCTCAAATGTCGTTCAAGTTTAGAAGAAACGCGAATTTTTTACTGGAGCCCAGCGTGAAGGCGTCTGACCCAAGCGACGCCATGTTCCGAAATGAGGGAGGATGAAATTTTTAACACGGAAGGTGCTTCCACTATCACTGCCCCCACTCTACTGAACTCTCTTTGTCTTGCATTTGAATATAAAGCAATTTTTCCCTATTGGAATGAATGTAGACCCGGCTGATTGAGCCTTCTATCAGGTGATTGGCCAAGCACCTTTGAGCCTCAGAGAGTGGGAGAGGGTGGGGGTTGGGTCGGAAACCTGTAGTTATAGATAATTGGCAACGATCCAAATTATTTCAATTAGAAAGAATATAATATTAAATGGGGAAATTTAATTTAAAAAAGTAATAAATCAAAAAGACTATAAAAATCTGTAATGTAAAGAAAAGAGGACCAATAAATGAGTGACATCAGGTTCCTTGCGGGAATTGATTTGATGTTTACCGAATAATAAAAAAAAATAAAATAAGGCTGCACTTTTAATTCTATAAGGTTTAAAAAAAAAATCTCATCTTATTATTTTTTTTCTATAATAAATAAATCTTATTTCAATAAAATTACTTTCTTTTTGAAACAGAGATGAATATATGAAGACCTGAAGTAAATTATGATCAGGGGGGTACCTAACTGAAATATAAAATTTCAACCTCCTAGCTTTTTTCATTCTTGAGATATTTTGTTCACAGACACACAGACAGACAGACCTTGTCGCGAAAACCACTTTTTTTGATTCAGGGGACCTCAAAACGCGTATATCCATCAAAATCTCGACATCGAATTTTTGAGATCAATACAATACTTTCTCTCTATATATATTAACATATATAGAGGTATGAGAAAGTAAAATTTATAACTCTGCCAGGGAACAAATTCTGATTGCGGCACTGAGATGACTATTATTTTTTGCAATGAATAATAAAATTAAAAATAACTTTACCAGTTTGGGTATGTAATACTTCTCGAAGTAATGTAACCATCACAAGATTCATGATTTCACTAAAACTTCGATAAGGGAATACTCGTACTGCACCACTTGCATACACTTGAGAAACAGATTCATCCAAAAAAGAGAGAGTTGACTAAAAATAAAAATGAAACAGTTATTAATTTTTAAATATAATAAATATATTATATTGATATATTTATATGGATGTTTGTTTACCTTGGTTAGTAATTTTTTAGCAAGAGAAAGAACAGTTTGAAGATGTATTATGGAAAATCGATGTTCAACAGGTATATCGCCGTAACGTAATTCAGGAAATTGATTCCAAGAAGAACCGAATTTAGAAAAAAAATAAGTAGTAGCATCATAGGATATAGCTCCAGGATTTGATTTTTGTGAGTTCCTAAAAAATTGGTTTTCGAGATTATTTATCGTGATTTTTTTTTTTTTTTAGTTTGTTGGGGAATCAAATAAATTAACTATTTTTATCGATTACAAATATACTTACATAATATCCGTCTCGCTGCTTGGTAAATTAATTGAAAGAGAACGAGGTATTATGGATCGAAAATTATTAAAGCTTCTTTTACTATTCCATGATATAGTAGTGGCTGTTGATGCTGGTTTGGGGGTTTCTGAGGGCGGAAAAAGTCGACATAGAAGAGGAGGTTGATTAGGACAAAATCGACCCATTGATCGCGCAAGACCAATTAGAACAGGAACAGTAGATTTACATAAAGTTACTGAAAAAAAATTTAAAAATTTATGAATGTATTTTTTAACAAATATATATATATATATATATATGGAAATAGAATATCTAATCGTAGATGGAAAATGTAATTTAAAAGAAATATATAGGTATATATAACTTACTTCTAGAAGTTGATTGTTCTTTACTTTGATTAATAATTGTATTAGTAAGAGAACCAAAAAGTTCCAATTGTACTGTAATAATTTCTTCGAATATCGTATCATCTTGACAGACACTGGCAATGTCACTTAAAAGTGTATTTAAGATAAATGCAAATCTTTCTGCTATAGGTATTCCTGAAAGAATAGAAATAAATAAAACTAATTGTATTTTTTTGTCTGAATCGGAAATTCTAAACTTGTTTGGAAAATAAAGTCTCTGAGAATCAAAATTATTGTCCGATTTAGAAAGGTTTTATTTATCGGTTTCACACTAGATTTTTTGTATCGACATATATTTAGTTTTCGTCAATAGATTAAAAAAGAATTACAGATGTAAAATTTATAGACATAGAAAAATAGTTATATTTTGTTACCAGGTCAATTATTTTTCTTCCTATCTTTCCTATGAAATGCAAGAGTTTTTTAAACAGTTTCAAGAGCAAAATGAGAATATAGGCCTACATTCTAAAAAGGATCTAAAAAATAATTGGTTTAACAAAAAAAAGAGCAGGAGGAGCCTGCTATACAAGTCCACAGCCAGACTCTCATGGTATAATTACCAGTAATTAATAAATTTTATTCAAAATCGTTATAGACAATTTTGAGAAATTCGCAAACTCTAAATCATTATCAAAGGAAGAATTAATAAAATAAAACAATTATTTTTAAAAGAAATTTGAAAATATATATTTCAGAATTTGAATCTTAAAAAAAAAATAAAGGCTATATATATATGATAAACCTATATATATATATATATTGTTGTATATATGGAATCTCAATTCATCACCTTAGAATAATAAGTGATAAAAGTAGTCTTATAATGGTTTAAACCTAAAAACTAATCAGCAAAAAGGTGTTTAAAAAGAAAAGAGGAATTGTCAAAATCGATTTACCGTTTGAGGTAACAAAATAGAAATATTTCTTAAATAAGTCGGATCATGCCCAAAAATAATTACTAGAGAAAAGAGGGTTAGAATGAAAATACCTAATTGGGTCTTAATTTTGATCTTATCGAGTAAGTAAATAAAAAGTGGGTCACTCGCACACATAGATATTATTGAGAAAGCATGATATTTGGAATCACAAAATATATAGATTTAAAATAGGAATTAAAAAATTTTCACTATAACAACACTTATGTGGTCTATTCAGATGAGGAATGAAATAATCACCTAAAACATTATATATATACCGAGTATACATGTATAAAGGAAATATAAAAATATATATACTTACTTTGTGTAGGTTGTGGTCTGATATCTTCTGGCCAAATTGCCTTCGAGAGTCCTTTGTTAAGTCTATAAAGATAAGGTAATATTTTATCTTTATGTTGTAATTGAGAATTAAGAAAAAATATTCCTAATGCAATTACAGCATCCTGTGATCGATTATCTAAAATGAAAACGCCTTTTGCTGTATCGTTTGGACAGAGATTGAACAAGATCTCAACCTGAAAATTAAATAAACATAATAATTAATATAAAGTAATATAAGCTTATTAAATATATATATATATTACCTTTGACCAGCTAATATTTTTAATTGAAGCCAGAGAAATTGCCAAATCTTGAACAGTTTTTTTAAAAAATAATTTTTCTTGAGTACACATTTTAGAATCAGTAAGCATGTTAATAAATGTTATAAAATAAATATATCATATAAAAAAGTCAAAGATTTTGACAATAATTATAAAGATAAATAAGAAATTTTAATATTTTCATCTTTGTGGAATATGTCATACAAATCTAGCTGCATTTGTATAAATAAATATTTAATATTTGATAATTAATTGTTTAGAAATAGTTTAGAAGAATATAATTTGTTTTTAATTACTTAAATGTACTTTTAAAAAAAAATAAATGTCAACAAGTATGTCAATTAAAATAATTTATAAATGTCAAAGGCGAACTGAAGTTTGCAACTGTCATCTATGGCAACTGTAGAGTTAGGAAACGACTAACATGTAATTATCAACACTAGGAACCCCAATCCGGGATCAATCCTTAAAATTCTAATGAAAAGAAATAAAATTATTTTAATTAAATATAGGTTTTTTGAAATCCAACGTTATTTTAATCAGGGGAAAAAGCTAAATTAAAAAAAATTTCATTCTGACATAAAATAATTTTTCTAAAACAAATACTGTGTATTGTAACGAATATTGTATGCAATATGAAGGCTCAAATAGACAGAACGCGAAATTCGCGACGCTCAGGCTACGCGCCATTTCGCGACGAAAGGCGTTTTTGCTAAGCCACACAGGCAGCGTTATCTGGGCGTACGATCCGGTATTGTGTATATGTATATTTTTCATTAACATCACTCATCTTGATGATAGTTCGCCTGTTCGCGCGAAGGAGTTGTAAATTTGTACAACTCGAAAAAGCTGTCGCGCGAAAGAGAGCGTTTACGCCGCGTAAGTTCTCTCCCTGTGTGACGGGGATGATACAGTCTTGCCTTATACAACATTTCGCGCCCTTTCGCGGCGTTGAAAAAACGCCAAGCGACGCGAATTTCACGTTCTGTCTGTTTGAGCCTTGAATCTCCTCACTCAGGGCCGGAACTACGAAATTTTTTAGGAGGAGCAAAATTTAATTTGCCGCCCCCTCCTTAAAATTTTCTATATAAAATTCATATCATTTTACCTTTTTTTTAGTAAATCTTTCTTTAATTGCCGCCCCCTGATATCGGCCGCCCGGGGCACACGCACCCACTGCCCCCCCCCCCTTATCCGGCCCTGTACTCACTACTCGAATACTGTATATATTCGGATTTAAAATTTAAACTTTTTTTTTTTTGGGTGGATGACGTCCGTATTAATATGAAACCCCAAGACCCGACAGGGCTCTCGGCGGTCCTGTACGCAGCTAAACTAAATAAAATAAAAATAAATGAATTAGTATATTTTTATACCTTTGTTTTAAATATTCTTAAATTTATTTCATTTTTTTTATTGGCTTTGAGAGTTGATGCTAACCGAAAATCTTAAGATCAATTCTTTAAAACAAGATTTATGGCTCGCTTTTAAATCAGCGTTTTCCAAACTATGTGGCGCGCCTCCAGGGCGGAAACTACGAGATTTTTTAGTGGGGGGCAAAATTTAATTTGCCGCCCCCTCCTTAAAATTTTCTATACAAAATTCATATCATTTTACCTTTTTTTTAGTAAATCTTTCTTTAATTGCCGCCCCCTGATATCTGCCGCCCGGGCACATGCACCCACTGCCCCCTCTAGATCCGGCCTCCCTAGGGAGGCACGAATATTGGCCACAGCGAGAAATTGCAATGATTGCAAAAGTTTTATAAATAATATAATAGTTTATATTAATAAATTTTTTTGCAATAAAAATTTTTGTTTGTATTATTTTATAAAATTGAGGGAGGAGGCGTCATACGATTAAATATTTTTAGGGGAGGCGTGGTAATGTAAAGTTTGGAAACCACTGCCTTAAATAAAATGATCTTTGCCAACAAATTCTAAATAAAATGAAGGTCGAAATGAGATATGGTATAAAGTGAGAGGTGTAGAAGATTGATTTGTGTAAAATTTCAAGTGGAGAGAATTATTTTGTCAATTTTCTTCAACGTCGACGGTAGTGCTCTATTAACAAAAAGATCAGATTAATACAATATAAAGGTATAGCTAGCTTGTATATGGATCAAGTACTTTTCTTAATAAATTTTTATAAATTATTCATTGAAGATTATAAAGTATATGATAATTTATCAATACAAAATTCTAAAAGGCATTTTGATAGGTAGGGGCAGATATATAAAATGAAAGAAGATGAATCAAAATGACATTTTTATAATCTTTAAACGGCAAATTTGATCAAAATATGTCTTATACAATACATACAAATTGTTACGTAATAATGTAAGAAAGACAATTTATTTCGAATTTTCCCCATTTGTTATATCTTTTGTATAATATATAAACAAAAAATATAAAAAAAGTGGTAACGAATTATAAGCTGGCGGCAATGCCAACATACATAGTTCCTAGGATCTCACCATAATCGCTTAATTTTTTAAAATAATAGACCCTAACAGCACCTATTATTGCACGAACATTGTCACACAATATTGCAATTTAGCACACAATATTACTACAATAGCGTTGCAATATTTCTATGTCGGGTTTCACTGGCAGTGCGATATTGCTCGAATATTGGTATAATAACATATATGAATATTGTTGTTATATATATATATATACTCAAAATAATTCTGAAAAAGTTTAAGTATACATTCGTAATTAGAGGCTTCGTGATTTAAAGAACACTGTTTTAAAAAACAATACAATCTTAAGTTTTGTATATTATTTAAGATATCAATAAAATTAAAACACTTGGTTATTTGTTTTATTTTTATTTGTATACTTAAATTTACAAAATGTTACAACTAAGCCAACGGTCGAAATCGTAAATATTAACATATCACTTTTTGAATTGGCATAAAATAAATGCATATAATATAATATTACACCAATATTGCAAATCAATATTTTAGTAATATTGAAAAAATGAGGCTAATCCATTATATTTTTGTCAAAATTACACGAATATTTTTTAATATTGTTTTCAATATTTAAAATAAAATATTCTTGGAATAATGACAATATTGTGCAAGATTGCAATATTTCTACAAAATGTAATCTTAGGAAATAGGGATGGTAACCCATATTGTATATTTTCAAAAATTTTCATATCTAAATATCAATAGCATCATATGCCTAAACGTGTCTTTGCAGATGAATCGGATGTCGGTAGTCGGGTGCAAGGGTCAGCATACCTAAACCCCCAAAAGGCCATAGATTCTGTTTTCAATTTCCAGAAATCATACGATCCGATCACACCAGCAAAATACTCACAACCAGATTAAATAAAAAAAAAAGAAAATACCAATTGGGAAAGTATATAATTAGAATTACAAACAATTTCTGCTGAAATTTTATATATTTGATTGACAAATAAAGAGCAGAAACAAGTTTTAAGAAAAAGTTATTTTATATATTAATTATATAATAATTATATTATTATATTTTACTTAAAATAAATGTCTTAAAAAGCCAAATGAATTAAACATTTTGAACCTAATACATCTTAAAAAATGGAGAATATAAAAGATACGGGATGAAAGATTTAAAAATTTAAAACTTGTGTGTAGAAGAAGACACAAGCATCAAATTTTTTTGCCAAAACATTGCTGGAAATAAAATCACTTTTTAATAAAAAAATATTTGCAGCAGATAATCTATTGTTATTCCAATTAATTTTATAAGTGGAGACCACATTAGTACAGTGAGGGTCAATATTAAGTCCCACCCATACATTTTCTACATGTGATTATTTCATTGTTTTTATAAAATAAAATGAAAATATTTATTGGAATTTTTCTAGGTTTGAATCATTAAAGTTTCCATTAAAAAATATATAATATTTTTTTTTAAAAACAATGAAATAATCACAAGTAGAAAACGCATGGGTGGGACTTAATATTGACCCTCACTGTACATGCACAATAGAAATCGTGATGTCAATTTTTTGAAAAATTATTTTATTATAGCTTGTAGTAAGGAAGAAAGAAAAGAGCGAATGCAACTACTTTTATTTCGTTTATTAGTCATTTCAAGCCGACGTTTCGGTTAGATCTTCAGGGCAGAAGTGTCAATAAACCTCCTCAAAAAGTAGAATGGCCCAAAATATTTATTGCCATTTAATAAGGACCAAATGCTATAAGAGTCAAGGTTATTCAATGTTAACTCTCATTGTTCAAGGCCTAACCTTGACTCGCATAGGATTTGATCCTTATTAAATGGCAATAAATACTTTACACCAGCGGTTTTCAACCTTTTTTGATGTGAGGCCCACTTTTTCCGCAGAAAAAACGCTGAGGCCCAGTATATGTATATATAGCCTATATATAGTGTATATATTCCTTAGACATCCGCGGCCCAGTTCCAATCATCCCGGGGCCCACGACTGGGTCGCGGCCCACGGGTTGGGAACCCTGCTGCTTTACACAATTGCGCCATTCGACTTTTTGAAGAGTTTTATTGGCACACTTTAGCCTTGAGTATGGTCGCAAATCTGACAGAAAATTCGGCTTGGAGTGACTAATAAACGAAATAAACGTCGGGATTATTCGACCTCAAGGTCGCCCTTCGGATTCACGCGTTGAGGAATTCCTCAAGGCGTGTACTATTCAGACCGGGCCTTGACGAAATCTCTCTGGTGTGTGGCAGCTTTTAGTGTTTTGTTAAACACGCCTTAATTTGAAAAATTGTCATTCAGATTCTCAATGTAGATCTACTGCTTGTGATCTCCCCTTGTTTTAATTTTGGGCCGACCAGAAAGGACAAATCAGACTTAATCATAAAAAAAAAAATATTTACAATTTGTCTAGAATTCTGGGCGCCAATTTATCAAGAATTTTTGATTTGCAATGCTAATTAGAGAAAAACTTTAAAAAAAAATTATTTCTCTTATTAGGAACTATGTCTATTCTTATTTGAGAGTAAATTTTAACTTTTTTTTTAATAGATTTTTTTAAAGAAAAATTAATTTGAAAGTAAAAAGTATATATTAAAATACAATTTGTTAATATTAACTATATACATAATACTCAATGAAAAATTTTTCATTTATTTATTTATTTTTGGTAACTAAAAAATAAAAAATATTAAAATAAATATAAAACATTTATTTTGGTCATTAAAAAACATAAATCATATTAAGTCTTATTAATCACAAATTTTATAACCAGTTGGCGATCTTTTTGAGGCACATGAGCGCGGAAGATCTTCAAGTGGAGCTACAACTATATGAAGTTTTAATGCATCTCGTTGCGAACCAACTAAATATGGACACGGTTCTTGAACAGTATTTGAAGCAGCGGCAGCAGCAGCTGCTGTGGCAGGTGGATTTAGTTCTTCAAAACTAATTAATTCATCTAAATTAAGAACCTTGTCCTTGTCGGTGAATTGATGAGATCTTTCGCAAACCTAATTGAAAAAAAAAACATGAGATTGAAAAAATCTATATATAATAGAGTGTCCGTCTGTCACGCTCTGTTTGAGCAAGTTCCCTTTGGAATTTCGAAACGAAATTTTGCCGTCTTATAGAAGACGATACGGCGAGTCCAAGAAAAATACTCGGATCTCGAAATTCTTATAACTTTTTGAGTTATTAATTCCTAAAACTAAGATTTCTCCAATAGAAAATGTATTGAGGAATATTTAGGTATTTTGTGAATGTAATCCTCAAGCAGAGGATTGGAATAGTAATTTTTTTTCATAATTAAGAAAAGGCTCGAGCCCGCCAACGCCGAACCAGCTGAGGGGGAGTCCAGTGGACGAAGCCCCCGTAGCTAGGCGCGACGCCTCAGCCGAGCAGCACGGCTAAAATTATTTGTAATTTGATTTTATAGATTAATGATAAAACGTAAAAACAACAGAGATTCACTGTTTGAGTAATACTGCTGTATGCCACAGCTTTGGACCATGAAAACAGGAGATTTCATTTAAAAGTAAAGTTAAATAAATAGACTAGCACATTTATAATTTTATGTTTTATAGTAAAAGTATCGAGCCATTATCCTTGGGTGCTTTTGCATCTTGGCGGGGGGACCATTTAGGCCTTGAATTAGGAAGGCCGCCCGCCTGCCGGAGGCTCTGTATTCTCTCATATTGAATCAAAATTATCATTTATGTACCTGGTCATCGCAGAATGTGTATATATTTAAATTTGATTTAAATTTAAATTTAAAAAATTTAAAATTTGATTTGTATATATTTATTATACATATAAGGGTTTGGTTCAACAATGTATAAAATCTGACACTTTCATAATGAATTTTCGCCAGCTCTGAAGATGGTTCAAACACAGAACCGAAACATCAGCTGTGTTGATTAAATAAATAAAGAAGAAATAACATAAAGTTTTTTCTTTAGCTGCGTTTCTCATTTTTCTACCCTCCTATGAATAATATTTAATCATCAAAAATGGTTAAAGTAAAGACAGCCTACCCCGGCGAGTCAGTCTAAGCTAAGGCGCATATAGAAACAAAGAGATGGGCAGCACGAAAAAACAAGACTGTGTCGAACAGTCAGCTGAAGTACAGTTTAATAAAGCCAGGTGAGAATCATTCAAATTAAAAAAACTAAATATATATATATATACATATAGGCCTATAATATAATATAAAGTGATACGATACTATTTCTATGTCAGTTCCAAACGTGTGGGAAAGCGCTGTTTTGTTCCTGTTCTCACAATCAGTTCATCGACCATTTATTTTAACGATTTTAACTAGTTAAAGTCAATTAGATTTAAATTATTTACCGTGGGCACTAGATGAAACATATATATATATATATATATATAAATTGCAAAAATTTAATAGGTACTAATTCAACAAAATAATTACTCTAGGTTATATGTTTCAAGGGTTTATTAAAATTAAAATCACATCAACATTTTAACTTAATTTGATGATTACAGCAATGCCGAGATGTATATAAAGTGTTGAATTTAATTCTAATTTCAATAAAACGTTAAAATGTTAATTTGATTTTAATTTTAATTTTAATAAACCCTTGAAATATATAAACTAAAGTAATTGTTTTGTTGAATTAGAGTCTATTAAATTTCACCAAAATATATATATATATATATATATGTTAAAGTCAACATTATCTATTTAGAGAAATGAGAAAAAATTATTTTTTTAGGTAATGTTGAGATTAACACCAAGATCCCTGAATAATATAGTCCGAAAAGTAGCAATTCTTTAGCAAATATTACCTTTGTTATATATTGATATCCATCAACAAGTGCATGCACCAGAACTCCAACACGCATCCGGGCATGGCCTTTGGCAGGAGGATCTTTACAAGTAAGTGAAAGACGAACAGTCTGTAATACTACCTCGGGTACTTCTACTGTACCTTGCCATACGATTAGAGAAAATTTTTTAAACCATACTCCTCTAGGATAAACATCTACAACCCATTCATATGCATGATCCTGTGAAAAAAAATATTCAGTTAAATATAGTTGTACGCTAGTAGTAATAGCAACTCATTATTTTTGATGAATTTAAATTATTTCTTAATATATCATACTTGAGCATGTTCTGCTAGTGAAGATCGACTTGAGAAAACAAGTGTACATGTATGATAAGGTAATAAGAGAGAAAACGGTTCAACAGTGAGAAGAGTAGACCAATGATCATCAGTATAAAGACGTGGAGTAAATAAAAGTCGACCAACTTCCGTACTCCGAACTTCTTGAACTCGTTCGGCTTGATCTATGAAAAATATAAAATAAAACATGGATGAAAATAAATAAATAATAATGAATATATGTATAGAGGAAAGTACCCAAATTCGGACCCCCATTTTGTTTTTATAGTATAAAGTATATAAATTATTGAAAAAACCTGTTTTAAAGATATGTAATATTTACTTTACTATGTGATGTACTATTGGTAATTTATTTATGGCAAATATATATGTATAAATTACAGGGGTAACAATTTTTTAAAAAACTTACACTTTGGTGATTTTCAAAAAGGTTGCCTAAACTGGACCCCTGGGTAAAATGACCAAAAACTGAATCTACTGATCTAGGAGAGGGAATAAATCTGAAAAACAATTATCGAACGGTTTGACAAAAAATATATTTTTTTATTTTAACATTTTTTAATGTAAAAATTGAAAATGTGATTGAAAAAAAAAAATAAAAATAAATGTGAAAATTGAAAAAAAGGAATATTGAAAATGTGAAAAGTCAAGGTTAATACTTCAACATTGGGTTTTATAAGGGGTAGAAGTTTACATAAAAGTTTCACATAAAACATCACACATTATGTAGGGGGTCCAGTTTAGGCAACTGTTGGGGGTCCGTTTTAGGCACCTCACTTCTGCATTTTCAAAACGCCGTATTTAATAAAAAAACATCACATTGGAAATAATTACATGGTCAAATGATTCCTTCAACATTACCATTTAAGAATATATAAGGGTTGAAAGGCTTGCCTGTCACTTATCGCGTCCAATTAAAAAAACTGAGCACTCACAAAAACTTTTAATTTTGCCAAAACACGTTATGGCTAACTGTCAAGTAAACAACTAGAGCAGGTGACGTTAGGGCACTTCTACTTTGTGGTGGAATCTTGCACTAGTATTTACACTGTCTTTCGCTAAGTTTCAGCACTAAACAGAGACAATAACCATGGGGGTCCACATTAGGGCAGGGGTCCGTATTTGGGTACTTTCCTCTATATATATTAGGGTGGTCCATATTTGGGGTTTTTTCGAATTTTTTAGTCCTAAATTGGTTCCAAATATATAAAAAAAAATTCCTGCCAAATCTCAGCTATAAATATTAATATTAAGCCGGCCCCGCCCTCGGGGCTTGGCGTAGAGGTTAGCGTGGTAACCTCGTATACCAAACGTCGCGGGTTCGGACCCCAGGCAGTCCGATGATTTTATTTAAGCCACTTGGATACCAAATGGCTTAAATAAGAATGCCTGGACCCCAAATAAATATATATTATATAAATACGAGTATCGTTTAGTCTTAAATGGCCTAAGTTGCCGAAAAGACTGTGTGTGTGTGAGTGTGAGTGTGAATGGGAAAAAAGTGTGTTTTTTTATCAAAAAAAAAAAAAAACCCGGCCCCCAAGGCAACCAAAGTTTTAAATGGAAATAACATGGGAAAAGTTCTTTTGTGTCTTTAAAATTTTGAAACTCCAACGGAACAACCACTTGGTAAGACCATAACATATTCTTATAGGAAATTTAACGCTGTACTAAAAAGTTTTCCTATGATTTTTGGGTTACTATTGGTTCAAAAGTTATTCGAGGTCAAAGTTGAAATGAAATTGACTAACTTCAAATTTGATCTCGAATAACTTTTGAAGCAGTAGAGTTACCCAAAAATCATAGGACAATTTTTTAGTAGAGGGTTTTAAATTTCTTATAAGAATATGTTATGGTCTTACCAAGAGGTTGTTCTGATGATGAGTTTCAAAATTTTAAAGACACAAAAGAACTTATCCCATGTTATTTCTATTTAACCTTGGCTGTCGTGGGGCCGGGTTAGTATTAATATAAAGAGCTAAAATTTGGTAGGAATTTTTTAATATATTTGGAACTGATTTAGGACTATCCTCGAAAAAGTCCAAAATAAGAACCACCCTAATAATATATATATATATATATAAAAAAAAGGAAAAATTACCTGAATGAAAAGCCATACCAATTGCCATTCTATCTACAAAAAATTCTTTGTACATTTTAGTTAATGGTGCAAGTAATAAATCAGCAAGTTGTCGGGGTGTCATCATTGGAAACCTAATATATGTCATGACTTCCGTAACAAGTTGTTCTTCTAAAATTTTATTTTCATTATTTTGAATTGTTGACTCTCTTTGATTTTCAAGCCATCGAACTACACAGCTAGAGGGTAATAGTCAATCATTAGTTAATAAAAACAATTTTTCTTTCGTAAATAATATTCCTTACTTGTAAAGGGCCATTTCATTATGTACAACTAAATCATTTTGTTGTAAATAGTGAATTAAAAGTTCAGGTTCAATATTGCGAAAATCAGAAGCTTCTGCTACAAATTCAAAATTCCATTTAGTAAAATTGTAACATGCCTGCAATAAAAAAATATTAATATTTTTTTAATGCATTTAAAAATTTTAATATATATTATATGAAAAAGAAAGAGTACTTTATTTTCTTTGCTTGATTAGATTATTTATTTATTTTTCTCTGAGGCCGGTGCCTCCTGGGGCATATAAAATGACACATAAATAACTACCCATATGCTCGAGAGATAAAACAAATGCAAGATGAATAATCATTAGAATCTCTTTATAAATAATATAATAAATACAAAATAGATTTACCACCCGCCAGAATCATTCGGTAAAAAGAATATATATATATATATATATATATATATATAGATGGAGGTGTGGCATTGTCCAGACACCCTCAGTCGCCTTATCGAACAGACCTCACTTGTACTTAGAGATCTATATATCTCTATATATATATAAAAACAAGTGGAAAAACAAGATATCATAAAGTTATCTGAGAGCAAGATGTAGAAATTATATTTTTGAAAGCAATGAAAATAAGTAAAAATTGAATTGGCCCTAAATAATAATGGATTACAAATAAATACCTGTTCCACTTCGTGGTGCCCACAATTCAAAGCATATTGATGCCAAGATACTAATAAATTATTGGCTGCTGCAAGGGCTATATGACGTTTCATGTATTCTGTACATAATGTTACTAAATCCTAAAAAGGAAAAATCATGTTTAGATTCGAGTATTACAATAAAAAAGTCGAAATTTCTAAGATAATAATGCTTGTGCTTACTAAACCACAGATGAAATAGAAATTGAAAGTTTTTTCGTTTTTGGGATATTTTGTTCACACGTATATAACTAAAATCCTCAACAAACAGACCGATTTGAATTCTGGGATACTCAAAGTCTATTTCCGTTAAAATATATAGAAAGAATTTTATGCGATTTTATGCCGGTGGAATGTTGTTGATATTCTTTCTATACGTCCGAGATGTTAAAGATAGTGACAATATTGATAACCTTTAAAAGCCAAGAGGTATGTGTTTGAATCCCAGACAATCGGATAAATATTTATTTATGCCATTTTGGATACAAAATGGTAAAAAAAAAAAAATTTGCGTAGATGTTAATATCGTAATTATATAAGAAACCAGATGGCGTCAAATGCGGAAAAGAAAAAAAGTGTTGCATATAATCTAACTTTTCAAAAATAAAGCTAGAATGATGATTTATTTTTATTAAATTGATTTTATTATAATTTCAAATAAAATATAGTAAAAACTTATAATTTTTTAATTTTTCAGAATATACAATCGATTGTGATTGTTTCATCAGGCCTTTTTAAAGTATAGCTAATAGCAAAATTAAGGCCTCCATTTTAAATAAAATAATACGCCATCGGGCTTGGTGTAGGGGTTAGCGTGCTGGCCTTGTATAACAAGGATCGCGGGTTCGGATCCCAGGCAGTCCGATGATTTTATTTAGACCATTTGGATACCAAATGGCTTAAATAGAAATGCCTGGACCCCAATATGAATAATAATCAATAACGGATATCTTTAAAAGTCTTATATGGCCTGAGAGCCGAAAAGACTGCGTGAATGTGAGTGTGAATGTGAAAAATAAAATAATGCAAATTTTCAATCATTATTTATATCCAAATCCTCCCTTCAGAGAATTTGTATACAATAATATAAATACCTGAATGTTATACTTGTCCGCTAAAGAAAGTATTGACAATACACTATCATGACTTATGACGATTTTTCCCGTGTAAAAATATTGAAGAAATTTTCCAAAAATTGCTGCACATTCTGGGGTTTCTTGCAAAACAACCTTTGATTCATGAGATTCTGTCCAACCTGGATTCATTAACATCACCTAGAGTATTAGAAGTATTTTATATTATTTAAGCTAAAAATTTTTTTTTAATAACACAATTGAAAATGTAACTTACTTGGAAAACTTCGCTGGAAGCACAGAGAATTAACTTATGAGCTGGATACTCTATTCCTCCGACAATTAACGAGATATCATTCATCATTCGTTCAGTATAGAGATTTGCAATTTTAACAAGTATTGAATTTGAATTATCAACCTGCAAATTTGGAGCAATATCATAATTAAATAAACGTGCAATTAATCTTATTAACTTTATTTTTTTAAACATTTTAAATAACTACTATCTATTTGTAGTTTCCATTAATTTGTTTAATATCAAAGATAATAAACAGTATATTGCTTTTATTTAAAAAAATTTGCCGTACAAAAAATAATTTAAATAAAAATTGTTTTTGAATTTTGAAAGGAATTTTTTGCTGACTTTATTTATAATATCAGAAGCTATTTGTGGTTAAAAACAAATTGAAAAATTGTTTCATTATTAATAACAAAGGAAAACAATTTTAATGATATATATATATATATATATATATATATATATATATAAATCTTTGTTTATAAACATATCTTACTCTCAGCCTCAGCCACGGGATATGAGAATGAATTATTAGCCTTAAAGTACATTATATATAAATAGAAAAAAAATTTTCCGATATTTTCTTTTCTTTGAGCTTTTCTAGTCTCATAAATAATTTTTTGCATCTCTCATTAATGAATATCACATAAAATTTTTGTTTTAATGAATAAAAATATAATAAATGTAGTGGTGTGGAGTCCCATGAATCTAAGAAATAAATTGCAAATATTAACATAATAAAGACGAAATGAAAGAAGACTTCTATCGGCCCGAATTATTTATTTTTCCTCTGTCGACGTTTCGGGGACTAAACGTCACCCATCTTCACCTTCAGGACAAAGGTGTTAAAAAATTCTTTTCTCTGCCTCCTTCAGTTGTTACATAAGTTAGACTGTTAGTCAACCATCAGAGTTGATGATGGCTCAGGAAATATACAAGCAGAGAAATCTGTATAGTATTAAGTATGCTAACAGTCTTACTTATGTAACAACTGAAGGAGGCAGAGAAAATAATTTTTTAACACCTTTGTCCTGAAGATGGGTGACGTTTAGTCCCCGAAACGTCGACAGAGGAAAATAAATAATTCGGGCCGATAGAAGTCTTCTTTCATTTCGTCTTTAATCTGTATTACGGCCTTCCTCCACATTGTCTTTTATTAACATAATAGTATAATAATCATAATCTTTCGGTTACAGTGGCCATTTATACAATAGATCCTCTCTTATCAGCCCTCGGATTAACCGGCCTATCCCATTAGTCCTCTAAATTACATATATATTTACTCACTTACTTCCCAGTTTATTTTTCTACTACATAGGCTTGAACAAAAATCAGCGAGTTAAAAAAAAGTTAACGTGTGATGATAATGAATGAAAATCATTTACCAAAACCTCGAATTAACCGGCCAAACGGGTATCCGACCAGGCCGGTTAAGAATGGTTATACTGTATTTATATGTAGGAAAAATTCATGATCCGGCAGGTGTTTAACAGACTTTCATCTCTGGACTAGCCAGCCTTGGCATTGATCTTGATGGCTCTAGTTCTTCTTCTTGCCAGGCCATTAGAAATTGAAATTACTTATTAAATCATGAGTTGTGAATAGAATACAGAAAAAATATAATTTTTTTTTTAATATTGATTGGTTATGGCTGGAAATATATATATAATGGAAGAGGGTTTCAGTTTAATATCAAATTCCTTCTTTGGGACGATTAACGGATTCACCCTGCTTTCTTCGTTCAAATTTATAAAGATTCAGTAAATTTGTATAGCTGGGAATCGTAGATTTGGACGATAAGAAGAAAAAAAAAACAGTTTCCTTTGTCTCTTTGCAAATATTTCGACTCTTATACAGGGGCCATCTTCAGTGGGATAAGCCACTGTGAAAAAAGAAGAATATAGGGGATATCTTCAATGCATTTCTGTATTACAATTTTAAAAAATGTATGAGCGAGAGAGAGGGTATGCACAAGGAAAAGAATTGGTAGGAGGGGACAGCAGTGGAATCACTATTAATATTTTAATTAACCTGTTAATTAGATCATATACTGGCAATGAACGTCCAGATACGAAGCCCATGCCCTCAATATTTTTAAAAATTTCACACTCTCTCTCTGTGAGTAAAAAACATAAAAAAATATTTTACATTGTAATATATATTTAATGCCTAAATTCATATAAATGCATTGAAGATGGCCCCTATATTCTTCTTCTTTCACTGTGGCTTATCCCATTTTTTTTTCTCATTCTTCATAAAGCCCTATCCTGCGCGTCCTCACACTCCAAGCCATTCCGCTTGAAGTCCTCAAATACACAACCCATCCTTCTTCTTTTGGGCCTTCCCCTTGGTCTCTTTCCTTCCACCTTCAAATCTAACATTCTTTTACACGCATTCTCCTTTTCTTTCCTCATCACATGTCCAAACGATCTCAACTTAATTTCCTGGATCTTTTTCGATGCCTCCACTCGTGCCATTCCTCGGATCTTCTCATTCCTCACTCTGTCCCTTGTTTTTCCCAATGCCCATTTCACTATTCTCATTTCTTAAAAAGACCCCTGTATAGGAGCAGAAATATTTTCAAATAAATTGAAGTGGTGAGAGAGGAAAATGGAAGCTGGTTTTTATCTCCAATTCGTCCTTATTTTAAAGAGTTGTTGAATTTGTCATACAAATAACAACAAAACAAATTATGCAATTTTCTTTACTCTTATGTAAGAGTACGTATTATGAAATTTAATATTGTTATCAGAGTATAATACATTTGCGAATAGAATTTGTGCGAAAATCACTTCTAGTTCCATGTATTAATCCTTTTACGTGGAGCAGAAGTTCCAGAAAAGTTTGTTGCAAGATAAAATGAATAGAAATGAAATTAACACACCCTATTATGATTTTTTGGTTTTTCGTTTAAGTGAGGTCTTTTTTCTAAAATGTGTCGATAAATTCCCGGTTCCTCTAGTACAATATTAGTTGGTTTTGATTACTTTTTATGAAAATTTTGTTTATTTAGTTTATATATTCGGTTTCTTTCAATAATCATTTAATTCCATTCTCTAGATATTTGCTTTATTATAAACGAACACTAATCATATTCAATTATAATAAATTAGTAAATAATAGTTAAGGATAATCTATCTTTTCAGTCCCTCAACCTGATATATTCTCCTTTTTTCCTTAAAAGAGAGAATATAAAATATATACATACATCTATGATTCCAATCCTATTTGAATTTGATACATCGTCAGAGGAAGAACTCTCCCTTAATTTAGAAGAAGTAGATGGATCTGATTCTCTAGCTGCCGTCCGAAACATTCTGAAGCACAGTAAAATCACTACTCAATTGCTGTGAAAAAAATAATATTTCATATTTATAATAAAAGATCAAATTGAATTAGCCAATTAACTAAATCTAACCTCAACTTAATTAAATGTCATTGAAATTATATTACTTACCTTCCAATGATGTTTTCAAGCATAATTAAGTTTTTAATAAAAACATTCAATATGAGAATAGAATTAAGCGAATAATATATTCATATTAAATATGAAATATATCAAAAATTTTAATCGAGAAATAAATAGCATTATCAATGAAGGTCACTTGTTATTCACTTCTATAAAGATAATGTTTTAAAAATTATATGAAGATCTTTCAAAAGATTAGTCATCTGCATCGCAAAAATATGACATTTATTAAAATAAAAGAGGTTAAAAAATTCTTCTTTAACGTTGAAAAGAGACAAAAATTAAAAATTCTCATAGTTTCAAAATGGTTGGAACTAGCAGGTAGCTCAGAATTGAATTAGTTCAATAAAAACGAGTCTTTGAAAGGAACGAAGAACTTTTTTTAAAATAGGACAATAACTCGAATGGATTGGGGTCAGAGGAAAATGGGTAAAATAAAAAAGCCATGAGGGTCAGGTGTTCGATTTCTATATCAAGCGAAAAAAGTTCATTTCATTTGAATTGCAACCAGCAGGGGCGTATATAGAAATTTTTTCGGGGGGGGGGGGGGGCCTGAACTCAAATTTTTTGCGGAACATTTTTTTCTTTTGCGGAATCAAAGTTTTCCACCCTGCGGAAAAATTTTTGCGCTGATGTCTGTATATCCCTATATATGTATATGTGTTTGGGAAATTTTGGGGGAGGGGCCCGGGCCCCCTCGGCCCGCTATAGCTATATGAAAGAGAAAAATACACACTTTGCCACTATTTCTAGTGTTAACTTATGTAAAAGTTTTTTTTAGTGTTTTTACCTTTTTTTTATTCACGACCCGGTGCTGCGACCCACACTTTGGGAAACGCTGATCTAGCCAAAGGGACTTTACTGTAATGCCAAAGATGGGCACCCTTTTTATATTCTCTAATACAGTGGTTCCCAACCTTTTTTGATGTGCGGCCCACTTGTTCCAAAAACCCTGAGGCCCAGTGTATAAATATAATTTTATATAAATATATAACATAATTTTTCTTTCCTTAGACGTCCGCGGCCCAGTTAGAAACAGTCGGCGGCCCACGGGTTGGGATCCGCTGCTCTAATATATAGTAGCCAGAAAATTTTTTGGAAGAGGGACTTTGGGTGGTTCGAGCGATCCCTCTTCTATCATCTCCCAGTGGCGGATTTCTAAATGGGCTAGCTAGAATAGCCTACGACGGAAATTTTCAAAGGTGGCATTTATTTTTTCATCTTCAACTAAGCTCGAGGCAAAAATAACTTTGCCCTGATGAAAGCCGGGAGAATCGTTCGAAACGTCAACGGGCTTTGTTCATAAGTTTTTCCCTGCAAAATTAATAAATTTTAACTTTATTATAAGAAAATTTGAGTGGAAATCATCGTAAAAGGCCTTTGGTCATTTGATACAGTTCCTTCTAATTTATTTAAAACATCTTCTGTCAAAGCATCAATTGAACAAAGTTAGGCAGATTTTTTGCATAAACCTAAGTTAATCATTTAAAAGGTTTTAGAACAAGGGGTTGATTTTTAATAAAACTTTATATAACTCCAGACAATGGACTTTAATTTAAGGAACCTCTTGATCTAGATCCTTTTGAATATTGCAAAAAGGTTCCTGAGCTTTAGCCTTGCCTGAGCTTCATCTAATTTAAAATAATAAGTAATCATATTCATCAATTTCTTAAGAATTTGTTTAAATAATTAAATTGATGGATTCATGATAACTTGAATGATTCATTCTTTTAATAACAAATTATCAGAAAGACTTTATTTTCAGGGTTAAATCTCATTCACTAAATATTGAAAATATGGGATAATTTCATAAAAAATAGTGATAAAGAAAATGCTGATATTTATAAATAACTTTTCCAACTTTATTTACATTAGTTTTCATGCAATATATATCTGTCTTATCTGAAAGCTTTCATAAACTCATACACACATCTCATTAAGAGGACACATACGCACATTTAATATTGTTTTGAAGGTTTAAAATAATACATTTTTTTTTTTTTTTGAAAATCTCTAGAATATTATGAATGGAAAAATGGTTTTTAGAACTTATTAAATGATGATGTAATTTTATATATAATAATTATGTATTTTAATGTTAATACATTTAGTAAGGAAAAATAAGATGAAAACGAAAAACAAAAAATTGTTAAAATTATTTCATTACTTGGTAACAAGGATTTTTATAAAAATCAAACAAAATCCTAAATATGAAATATATATATAAATATATAAAGCATGCCAGCCAGAGAAGTTTTTTTCAATGATTGGCATGATAAATATAAGTATATATAAAATTCTTGATCTAAATTTTGTTACTTGATAAAAAAAAATATATGATTTTCTGAGTAAAATGGAATGAAATAAATACTAGGACTCAATATTATATATTATCAAGGAAAATTATTTTATAGGGAAAATATAAGTAGACTCAAAAACTATAAAATAGAATTAATAATATTTTAACCTATTAATATTTAACAACTTAAATTAATTGAAGACTAATAATTAATCCATTAAGCTTCACAAGTATAGTATCTATGTATATTTTTTGGAAAATTACAAATCGGGAAGTTTTTTTTTTATTTTTAAACAAGAAATAACACAATAATGAAAATTGATTAAACAAGTAATATACAGTCAGTATGAATATGATAAATGGGGGATACTAAATCGCCCGTATTTTTTTTTTTTTTTTATCTATAATGGTGCAGGTTTCGAAGCTTATCACAGTTCACCATAGATATATATATATATATTTATAAAGCTTTAATTTTGATAAAATTTTTAAAAATATTTCCAAAATTTTTTTTTTATTTGTACTATTATTAAATATAAGAATATTTTATTGAAATTATTATTTTATTAAAAAGTTTATATGGTGAGCTGTGAATACTAAACCCTTTCTAAGGGATTTTATTTTTAACTATCACTCAAGTTTAGCAAAATGGAATTAAAAAAATGTATTTGTCAACAGAATATGTCTATGTCGCAGTAACGTCACCAATTCCATACGAATTTGAAAAAAAAAAAAAAAAAAAAAACTTTTTGTATATATATATATATATATATATATATAAAAAGAATAAGTCAAATGAAAATATCGTAGAAAGTAAAAAGAATATATATATATATATATATATATAAGTGATGTTTGAATTAAATATATATAATATACATCTTATAATGATTTGAAATGATTTTTATCTATTTTGTAAAATTTATTATATAAAATTGAAGGCGAGCATAATTATTAATTTGTTTTAAAAACAATTTTGCGACTATATCTAAAAATTACAAATTACAAATGTGCTAGATACAAGAGCAAAGGATATTTATATCATACAACTATCAGATAGTTAGAAGAAATATGGGAATTAATAAATGAAACATTTTTGAATGTTTCATTTTACTACAAAAATATTTTTCAATGCTTATAAACCATAAATGTTCTAAAAATCTGATAAAATTGTAAAGATTTTAGATTAATTATAGATAAAAGTTCGATTAGTTATGCTGTACAAAATTGATGTTTTCTTGACATAAGACAAACGTTTCTCATAATTCCAACATTTTAAAAAATAAATAAACCTGGCTTTGTTTGCTTTTCATAAGATTTTTTTTCTTATGATCTTGAAAGCTTAACGTTCATCTCAACAATGAAAACTCTTAACCCAGCAAAACACTGCACTAACTGGTCCATTTATAGGCTCTAATTTGGTCGGTATTTTGCCAGAGCCTATTTTATTTAGAGTAGTACTTTGTATGCATTTATAACAGTGGTCATCACATATTAACACTGAGGGCGATGACATATAAAAAATAAAATAAAAATAAAAATTTAATCATCATTATCTTCAATTTTTCTCTTTTTTCCTCGCTGAGGAGACTCGGCTATAAAAAAAAAAACATTAAATAACATTAAAAAAAAAACAATATAAATATAATCATTCAATATTATTATAATAAATTTTAATCAAGGTAAATATATCAGTAAACGAATCGTTCATCAATGAAATTCAGAAGAACGAAAGTATTAATAAGTAACATCATATAAAAATTAAAATTTTAGAAAATTATGAGTTGAGTTATTAATTAACTAGGGCTACGTAAAATAATTGATTAATCGATTATTCACCCATTATTTTCTTAAAAAATAATCGATTATTGTGCAAATAATGGATTATTTTCGGGAAAAATGCCTTTGAAAAGATGGGATGAGGCTCGTATATATTAAAAAAAAAAAAAAAAGTAAAAATATTTTCACGGGTGTGGAAAAATCGAAAATTTGCGAGAAAAAAAAAGTATCGATTATTCTTTTGTCTGTCCGGACCAATAATCGATTATTTTTTTCCATAATATTACATCCATAATATTAATCCAATAATGAAATAAAAAAAATAGTTTTTACTAAAAATCTAGTCCTGAGAATACATTTATTGGATTTTTTTATTATTCATATATCCGAAAAAATAAGGTTGTGCCGCCTTGAGTCGAACCACGGATCCTCCGATTTGTACTCAGAGTGCCCTACCACAACCTTATTTTTTCGGATATATGAATAAGAAATATTTAATTGTATACATTTCGCGGCTCATATACGCTATATATATAATATCTTAAATATATATAATTTCTTATTGGATTTATTATTACAAAATTTTGTCTGGATGATTTATATAATAAATCCTTGTTTTTGGTGTTAAATTAGTCAGTATTAATGTTTTTTATTTCTTTCTATATATATTTTAATTTGTTAAAAGTGTCTACCTAATTAATGTTTTTATCCAACTTCCATTTTTTGACTAAATAAATAAAATAATATCCAAGGAAAATAAAATTTTGTCTTACCTTCGGAACCTTCCTCTCCATCTTCTTCCTCATCCTCTCCTAGTTCGTCATCTTCTTCATCATCCTCCTCTCCCTCTTCTTCATATTCGCCTCCATCACTTTCCTCCTTTAAAATAGATGAAAAATTATTTAAAATTTTAAACAATCAAGAGAAAGAAAATGAATCATAAAAAAAGAGTAAAATGTTCACGGGATTAAAGATTTCAAAATTATTTTATTGAGTTTAATAAGACTTGCCAGAAATAACATCAAGTCGCATGATAAGTTTCGAGGCAGCCCCCTCCAATGATAACCAAATTTGTGTATACCTGATAAATGACAATTCTTGGCCCCGAAGAACCAGTATGTGCAACTTCCCCAGTTGACATTTATTTCAATAAATAAACTTTTAAATGGCAATTTAGTTCAAATAAAAAAGTGATAAATAAGAGGTTTTGACCTATGGTTGAAATAATCAGTAACATCTCAATAAAGGACTCGGATACAAATTCTAAAGGAATGATAATACAAATTTTATTTGGTTAGAGAAGGGAATCCGGCTTAAAGATTATTTTTCTATTTGTTAATTTTTATGAGCAAAATTTTTGCTACCTTTAAATCAGGAACCGAAATTTTTCTGAATAATTGCAAAAGGTTTTAATTGAATTTGACAAAATTTTTTGTTTTTATTGAGAATTGTCAGAAAAGTTTTAAAATATATATATATATATCTTTATGTGGGCAACAATTACTAACAAGTTGACCAAATGGTATAAATAAATCAATTGAAATAAAAAGGAACGGAGTCTAAATCGCCTCAGATGCCAACCTTAATTAAATTTAAAAAAAATGGCATAAATGGTCGAGGTTCTGGTTCGACTCCAGAGAGCGCAATTTTGTCCAATCTTAAGCACAAACACATCTCTCAAATTTGTAATCTTAGTCGAACCAGGACTTCCACTCTTTCGCGGCGAGCGGACTCTCTTATCCTAGGGCACCGTCCATCTCGAAAGCGTGGAGGTTGTTGCTCGACTCTAGGGGGCGCAATTTTGCCCAATCTTAAGCACAAACACATCTCGCAATCTTGTAATCTTAAACGATATATTGACTGGCTAATGAACAGTCTATTTGAGAGTTGATTGAAAAAATTCCATCTTTTTCAAACAAGGCTCTAGCTAGTTAAATTAATTAAATTGAATATGATCAATAACTTACATCCAGATGATCCTTATATACAGCATCAAGTCCTACATCGTCTTCATCAATTTCATCATCGTCCTCTTCGTCTTCTTCTTCATCTATAAAATAACATTTTATTA
>JAKCPI010029077.1:0-18130 GCA_023213315.1 Euborellia annulipes | reverse complement strand
TGGGCTTCGAAATCATCAGTCGTCATCGGGATGAGGGTCACATCGTATTCGGTGAAGTTATTGCAGCTGCTTTGGCTGTTGATGGTAGCTGCCATTGGCATTCCTGTTACCTAAAAGCTGCAGGTTCCGTCACTAATCCTCCATTACGGTCAGAATCGTCAGCGCCAGAAAGACTCAGCGAGCTGCTCACCTCGTAAGCCTCGGTGGCTGGGGATGTTCTTATTATATCTCGTAGCATAATTATATTTCATTATCAGCTTTTGTCTTCCTTAATTTTTTTTATTTTAAATCGTCACCAACTTTTTATATCTTTGTAGATTGTTTATTTCCAACATTTATTTTTTTGCCTCTTTATTTTGTTTAGTTGAATATTTTCTATCATCTGTATTTTGTCGTTTTGTTCTTCTGATTGAAATATTCATATAATGTTCTTTAAAACATTTCAAACACGAAAACTGATTTATATATTTAAGAAAAATAAGAAAAAAATTAAAATTTTTCAGAATCCTTATTAGCTCTATTTGTCCGTTTCTTCTAATGGATTTATAAAAAATTTCCCCCTCTGCCTACGTCAGGGCTGGACTGGAAACGCATTTATGCCCGGGAAATATCGATGACGTAGGCCCACAATACTAAATTTAAGGAAAAAACATTAGTAATTTATAACATATTTATTAAAATATTAAAAAGATTTTTTTTTGAATAATTGCAACAAAATTTAGTATATAGTGAAGTACTTCTCATTTAAGATTCAACGCTTCTACACACGTCATCTGCATGATTATTTTGTTGTCTCGTTAATCAACCTTTGAATTAAATAGAAATAGAAAGAAGTAAAAATTTAATTTCATTTTAAAAAAAACTTTAAATATATTTGATGATATTCCAGGTATCCCGGTGGGCCAGACCAGCACTGGCCTACGTTTATGATGTAGATTTAAAATCTTTTGTTTTAAGAAATATTTTAAGACATCACAAGATTCCTGGAAGAATTTTTGTATTCTCTTTAAGAAATATTTGGTTAAAAATTTTAATTTTTCTTTCTCTTTTTCTATTAATAAATACTAAGTTATTTGAAGATATATTTTCTTTGGCTGGAGATTGTCTATATTATGGATACTATGTTATGTAGGCAGCCAGGACGAGAAATAAACGCTATATTATTTCAATGTGCTCGTCGACATGCTAATCGCTCCCTTCCTCAGGACTGAGCAGGTGTCATTTATAACAATTAGGTGTCATTTGTTGAGGTACTGTAGATAGCCAATACAAGATGTTAAAGCAATTCACTCGATTAGAATCTCGATCCTAATCGAGGGAATTGATTTAATTAACTACATCTTGTATTGAATCAAAGCATAGGCTCCTGCTATCTTAGAATTATACATTATAATCTAAATGTTAAAAATACCTCAACAAATGACACCTAATTGTTATAATTGACACCAACTCAGTTCTGAGGAAGGGGGCGATTAGCACCCGAAACCTCGACGAGCACATTGAAATAAAAAAGCGTTTTATTTTTTACATAGTATCAATAATACTAAGATATTTGTTTTATTTTTTTCTTAATTTTATAAAATTTATTCTATATACTGGTATACAATAGTCTTGCTAATCCGGACTTCGATACTCCGCCATACCGGCTAATCCGGCGTGTTGAAAAGGGATATTGCAGCAAAAAAATGGGGTAATTTAAGAAAACAAAGTGTCATTACAGATTTTTTAAAGAGATAAATATGTATGTATTATATATTATAGTATTGTGTATAAATTTTGTTTCGGGTAATTCGGCATAGGGCCGGCCCCGTTTAACCCGGATTAGCAAGACTGTACCATAATATGTCACTGTAAAAGACCGATTCTCAAGGTGAAAGTCGACATTTATTTAGAAATTGGTGGATTTCCGTAATATTTGATGAATTTTGAATAAGATTGAAATAAATAGATCTCGAAAACTATTTAACTATAAATAAGCCTTTGCCTACAAAAAAAATTTTGTTGCTTACAGTAGACCGTTAGAGCAGACCAAGATGTCTATCTCACTGCTAATACGTATGATAAGCGGCTGCTAAGTGAGAAATTTTCCTTTAAAAATTTCTCATTTCGATTCTCTAGGTAGAGAAATGGAATATTTAGGGAAATGTATTTGCTGGTGTTGACTTGGAGCTTGTGGTCTGGACAAATGGCCTGATGCTGGAGATCCCGGGTTCGATTCCCGGAGAGGCGATTGTTAAATAAATTTCTTTAATATCCTAAATCGTTAAGTTTTCGTTCAAAGAGAGGGTTTTGAACTCGTATTCCCCCTCCCCGGCGTACGCTTATGATTTCAAGCATGAAGCCTTATTTTATAAATAATATTATTTACTAATCCATGCAGGGACGCACTCCAATTGGTTGGTAGTGATAATGCCACGTTCACGACCTCTCAAAAGGCAGTTGGATTCAAAGATTTTACCAAAATCCCAGTGGGAGTAAACGGCGTTGAGGATAGAATGTCCGTTGTGTGGGAGAAGGCGGTGCACAACGGACAAATGGAGCCCACACGTTTCGTCGAGGTCACCAGCACCAATGCAGCCAAGATTTTCAATTTGTACCCTCGAAAGGTATACAATTTGATATTTGTACAATATTTTTAATGTTAACCAAGAAAAATTGAATAAGTGAAAAAAAAAAGTTAAAATTAGTATTCAAATAGATGAATAAAGTTCATTTTAAAATGAGCAATTAGGCAATTAAGATTTTCCAATAATCAGATGGAATGAATAACTTTTAGTTACATGTTACAAGCAATTACCCAAAAGTTTTCAGAAGGGAAAAGGAGTGGGGAATTTTTTTCTATGAAAATATTTGTGCTTAAACTTTAATTTATATTATTTCAGGGTTGCATCGCCGTTGGATCTGATGCAGATATTGTAGTTTGGGACCCAAATCGCACAAGAACAATTTCTGCAAAAACTCACCATCATGCCATCGACTATAATATCTTTGAGGTAAATAGCTAGAGACGTAACAACCCTCGTTTTTTTCTAAAAGAAGCATCTCATAGAAAGTAAGAGGAAGAGGAGAGTAATAATTAACGTCTTTTTTTCATTTTACATAAAATTAATATTGCTTATATAATAGTAGCCCTAAGACCTCTTTCCCCTGGCCGTTGGGAAGAGTCGCTTACAGTAAAAAAAATACACAAAATCAAAGATAAACAAATCAAGGCATTAAAAGAAGAAGCAAAAGACCAAATGTAATAAAGGAAAGAATTGCAGGAGAAAGTCCTTGCTATTGAAATCCTTAAATCCTAAATAGAATCCTTCAAAAAGGCCGGTTGCTTCACTTCTAGTCGATTAGCTAATTCATTTCGATATACTGGTAGTAAAAAAAAATTTGGTGTGACAGTACAGTACACAACTTTGGATTACCGAAGGTAAGAGAAAGTTTGGTGCTGTGCCGTCAAACCAGATTTTTTTTGTGTCGAGATATACAGCCGTATTTAGTTTCCAAACTTTTAAATGTTGACTTGAAAAAAACTATGATTATTTTTCAAAATTTTAATCTCATATTTGGATATTTTATACACAATAGAGAATCCTAAACAAAATTTTATAATTGTAAAAAATTTTTTTAAATGTGTAAAAAGTTTCAAAGGGGATCCCCTTTTGAATTGAAATTTACATGCAAATCCCCATAGAGATTTAACATTGGTTCTATGAAAGGAAGAGCTGGAAAATGAATTTGAAAAAACTGTAATACTACATCAGTAAAGTCTGCTTCAAACAATTTTCACGAAAAATGTTACTAAATATCCTTTTTAAGCTGAAGAGAAGTTGCTGTTGGTGTTATGGGATGGAAGAGAGCAAGTACGGGCTGGCAGCAAATAAAGAGAGCCTTTGGATGCCAAATGCCGAAAGGGAGACGTTTCGGACGACATTTTATTCGTCCATCCTCAGTCCTTGTAGGCTTATAATTTAATTAGGAACAAAGATGTCATTGTTGTTGTGGCACAAACTTGTGCACATGTTTTTTTTTTTTTATAAAAACGGGCGAATGTTTAATGCTTCGTCTATTAGATACTTTTTAAAAATCACTTATTTAATAATGAAAGATTCATTAAAAACAAAAATTACTTTTAAATTTGTTTTCTCTAATTGAATCTATTTAAAAAAAAATTTGGAACTAACTGTGAGTAAACAGTATTATATGTCTTAGAAGAAAACTTTTAAATCCTCCATTTTATATTGTCAACAAACTATCTAGATGGCAAAGTTTATTTTATTTTAAGCTCGATTAAAGCGTTACATCAGAAGTTTATTGACAACACTTGTATCGTGTATAGGAGTCATTAATCGAAAAACATTCAGGATTAGTATATGTTTAAACCACTAACTGTAATTGTTTTGCGCCCCAAATGCTTGATTAGACTTACCCTTGAAAAAGAATTGCATTCGGTCATTTTCTTTCTTTTTTTTTTTGATTAATTACATGTTATTTTAATCTATTCTAAAATGAAATATTTAATATCAGTGGAAATTGTTTGAAGTACACTTTGCTGGTGTAGTATTTCAGATTTTTCATATTCATTTTCCGGCTTTTCCTCCCATAGAGTCCGTGTTAAATGGGATTTGTTTGTTAATTTTGATTCAAAACGGGGTTCCCCAGATATTTTAATTTAGTGTTTTATGGTCCCTTGACTAAGTAAATGGAATTATTTTAAAGACTACTACATATTCTGAATTCTCAAAGCTTCCGATTTTTAAATTTTATCCTTGGCAAGAGTGATTATTTTCGTTACGTTTCTAATGAAATTTTTTTTAATCTTCAGGGTTTAGAGTGTCATGGAGTGCCTGAATATGTCATCGTTAATGGAAGGGTTGTTGTTGACGAATGCGAACTAAAAGCAGTACAAGGATTTGGAAAATTCGTTGCTACACCAGTTAATCCACCATTTGTTTACGAACAAGTTCGCGAAAATGAAGAGGTAAATATTTTAATTTATTAAATAAAAAATTTTACAATCTTTTGCTGTTTAAAAAAAATATTTTATCAATCAAAAATGAGGAAAAAATTTTGATATTTGAGTCATTTATCAGACTGCTTTTGAACCGATTTTAATGAAATTTATGTCTTTCACCATTTATTCCATCACTATTAATTTTGTAATTATAGATATGATCAATTTGTGCATGAATTTTCGGTTTAATGTTTGTTTTTTCTAGAAAAGAAAACCAAAAGGAGTGACACGTAGTTCAGATCCTCGGGATGGTTTTGAGGAATTACAAGCGTCATTAACTGTTAATGGACGGGCATCTCGAGCAACTGCTGTACCCAACGAACTACCGTTAACACCATCGACACCCGGCGACCAACTCGAAAGCTGTGCTTCCTCAGTGAAATCGCATCGCAATTTACAGGATTCCACCTTTTCGATCAGCGGTGAGCGGCCTGAACAAGACACGTTGCATGATGCAGAAACAGGTAGTGTGTGCACCTCTCTCTCTCAACACATGGAAATCAGCCACTACTCTAAGGGTATCAGGTCACTCGACAAATTTCATTGGTCTTGGTTTGTGATTAATTGGCGAATAAGGGCTTCACTCAAAATATTTTCTGGAACAGTTAAGCTTTTAATCCTGTGCCAGCTTTAAAATGTATATGATCAGTAGCGTAACTAGCTGGGGGGCTGCCCCAGACGCATCAAGCCTTTGGCGCCCCTCGATACCGACATAGGCGCCCTAGGACTCTATGATATGGTGATTTTATCATATTCTTTCCATAGATTGTCTAAAAAAATTGAGTTTTCTTTTAAAATTATATTACAACTTTAAAAACGGCCCACTAGTTGAGTCCCCCTCCGCCATCAAAGGCTAGTTACGCCGCTGTATATGATAGAAGTAAAAATTTAGTGAACCTCAACATTTAAAAAAATATCCCATAATTGTAATTCTAGGAGAATAAGGCTTAGAGTTAATCGGTCAAGGGAATTTGAGGAAAATAAAAGCAAATCACTGGTATCTGGTGTGAATAAATCTATCAATATATTAAAAATGGATCTACGGAAGTTAAAATTAAAAAAAAAATTTAAAACATTTTTTATAATCTCCCTATCTAACAATAATTAATAATCTCCAGGATCAGATGTTTACTCGTCACTACTGGATAAAATTAGATTGATTTTTTATTAAAATTTGTTAAAAATTTTATTAACAAACGTGTATTTTTTAAGGATGACATTGCGGGCCTTTCAACATTTGCCATCTTCAGAACCTTAAAACAATTTAATTTCTTATAAATACTGTACAACGATATTAATTTGATAAATATTTTTTTTTTTGAAATTTTACTTCTTGCATCTTGTCAATACATTTCCAATGAAACTCCCCTATAGAGATTTGCGTTATTAAAAAAGAAGAAATATTGAGGTAAAATTTCAAAAAAATATTTATCAAATTAATATTGTTGTACAGTATTTATAAGAAATTAAATTGTTTTGAGGTTGTGAAGATGGCGAATGATAAAAAGCCCGTAATGTCAACCTTGAAAAATAAACCTCTGTTAATAAATTTTTAAAGAAATTTTATTAAAATCTAATTTGCCGAGTAAACACCAGACCTTGAAGATTAGAATTTACCGGCCCAGCTTTTTTTTTTTTTAATTTTTTTGATATTTCAGCAAAGACATATCTCTCCTCGGGCTTCCCACGGCCTTGTAGACAATATAATAGGCTTTATATGTTCTTATTTGCCAATTTTATCTGACTTCAGGCGCGGTTCAACGGGGAAGGGGGTACCTTTTTGGACTTTAAAAGAACTGGAATTCCTTCTCCAAAATCTAGACCAAGGACCGCGCCTGCCTGACTTTCTAAAATTAATATTTCAGAAAATATTATTTTAATAGAAAGTAGTGTAAAATAGTTATTTTGAATACCTATAAGTTTATCTTTTTTCATCTTTTTTCATCAACGAATTTCTAGTTCTATATTTTCCTCAATTTTTTTTTAGTGGAAAACTATTGTAATATTTTTATATTTGAAGATAATGAAATTAAGTTTAGTAAAAAGTTTTTGAATATATTTATTATTCGGAAGAAACAATGAATACAAAAATATAAGTTTTTTTTCGTTAAAAAAACAGTAGCCTAAGTAGATAAGGTACACGACTGCCTATAGGGGTAAAATCTAGAAAACCGCCTAAACTAGAGCGGTAAAGAAAAATCTGGTATGACTGACTACACAGTAAACAACTTTCTTCTACCTTCGATAATCAAAAGTTGTGTATTGTGCTGTCATACGAGTCGAGATATATTTAGTATATTAAAACTCAATAGAGTTATATTTTGTTATCATGGCAACTATTTCTCCTATCTTTCCTAAAAAGTAAAGTGTGCTTCAAACAATTTTCAGATCAAAACGGGAGTATACATTTCAAAGAGAATCTAAAAAATAATTGATTTATACATTTTAATCGAAATCGTTTGATCGAATTTTGAGAAAATCGGAAAAAAAGGTCAATAGTAGAGGAAAGTGCCTAAAATCGGACCCCTCTCCCTAAAGTGGACCCTCACTCTCCTGGCTCTGTAAATGTTGAGCTCAACAGTAAAGAAGCATAAATAATCTTTTAAGCTTCTACCACTCGCCATTACGTATTTTGGTAGTGAGGAAAATTTTTTAAGTGCTCTGTTTTTTCCAATATTTCTCCTGGATTTTGGCACATAAATTTGCCAACATGTATACATTCTTAAATGAAAAGGTGTTACATTAATTTTAATCCCTAAGTCATTTATTTTAAACTTTGGATTAAGGAAGAAAACAAATTCTAGTCTATAGTCGCGTAAAGTGGACCCTCACCCGTTGCCTAAACCCGAGTCCTTATTTTCTTGCTTGAAACTATGAAAATGCGCTGAAAATATATTTGCGATTTTTGTCGTTAAATGTAGTAGGTCCTTTTTTTTTTAGAAAGACTTTATTTTGTGAGTTTTTGCTAAATAATTTGAGGATTTTAGTTATTTTCATATTCTATAAATGGTCTACAAACTATGTATTTTTTTACTAAATAACTACTATTTGTTTAATTATATTTTATAATTTCTCACCGTTTTTAGCTTTTTTGCTGTGTAATTTTATAAAGGGTCCGATTAAGGCAACTATTTTTCAAATCACAAAATATAAGGTTTTGAAACATGATCGTTTTTATCAATACCTATTAATGATATTTTATGACAAATGAATTTAATTGTTACTTAACATAGTAGCGTTAATATTTTATGCCTTTGAAATTGATTTCTAATTGTTAAAAAAAATAAAAATTGGGGTCCGGATTTGGGCACTTTCCTCTATTATTAAATTGTTGGCAGTGATATAAAATCTTGTTCATTATTTCTTCCCTAATATAAGAAATGATATTTTACTAAAGAGAAATAAGAATTTTAATAAAATTCAATTCGTGTGAATTTTATTATCAAAAATCAGTTTTTTTTAATTGGCTTTTTTTTAAATTTCGCATGCAGTCATAATTTCAATCCTCCGCTTTTTGAAGCTTTTTTATTGGATTAAAAAAATGCACTTATATAAATATATGTAATTTATATTTATACAACCGGCACATAACTGACTGACTCATATTTTTGATAGATTTTATCTTAAATTAAAAATTTATCTTCCGTTAGATTTCTATTAATAAACAATTTCAGAAAAGTTTGGTGATTATGATGAAAAGTTAACGTAAATAAATAAATACCAGATCTTAAATAGTTATATATTTTATAACCAATTGAAATCGGTCATATATTTTGTAAAATCAACTTTTTAAAAATCTAAAATTTCTTCATCTTTGAGTCGGTCGATAATAACAAAACATTTTCTTTTTTTTTTAATTTTCATCATTTTTTTCTTATTTATTAAATTATTTGATATTACTATCAAACAATTTGACTAGATGTATTCTAAGTTCACCTCCTGATCGATCTCTGCAGTATTTGCCTATCAACCTGGAGATGATAAAAATTTTTCATCGAAAAGGTGAAGCGTAACGCATGGCCTGAATTCGCATGAATTCCGTTTGCGGAATTTTTAGTTTGTAGCTTATCAAATTAGAGTGTGTTTTTTCTTTTTTTATGTAAATATATACTATCTGATTTGATGTTATATTTTGTTTTGCTTTGCACTTGGCTTATTTTATAAGATCACTGTTTCTTACATTAATTATTGATTATCACAAATTTAATAATATCCATCACAACACATACTTATTTTTAGTATAAAAACACGTTTTAGAATGAATGGAAGTAACGTTCTTAATAAATTACACGCCTTTGTTGAAAGAGCCCTTCCTTACTAGCATGTGTTGCAGATTGCGTGGTTAATTGAATAAAATATCGCGATTTTATTTAATGGAAAAAAAACTCCGAATCGATAAAAGTTTCATTTATTTTATTTTAATTTTCTTCTTTTTAGGTGGTCGATCCTATTTTCAAAATGGATAAGAATTAAGACCAACGATGACGAAGAATTAAATTTATTTTATTAAGGCCAACTGTGTACAGTGAGCGCTACAATTAAGTCCCCACCTGATATCTAGGCCATAAGTTATGGTATATAGTGAAATAATTTTAATGACCGAAAAGGGCAAACGTAAAATTTGGTACAGATGATTTTATTTTACCTTTTCATATTTCAAATTATTTCACCATTAACCATATACTATACGATATACTTAAGGCTAAAGCTATCAGGTGGGGACTTAATTGTGGCACTCACTGTACATATTCAGTTTCGGCATGAGCCATCCTCAGTGGCTGTCAATCAATATAAAATAATAAGGATCAGATTCAAAATCATAAATTCCATACATTAGAAACAATTAGGTTGTAATGTAAGGGGTCTTCCACATATTACGTAACGCGTTAGGGGGGGTAAGGGGAGAGTCTAGAGAAAACGTTACTAATTGTGACATGATGGGCCAGGGGGTTTTTAAAGTAATTTATAAAATTTTTTGAAAAAAAAAGTAAAATGATATGAATGAATTTTGTATAAGAAATTTTATTCGGGAAAGGGGGGTTAGTTCTATGTTTTGACATAATTGATGATTGGGAAAGCCTGGTGTAGATAGATGAACGACAAAATGAAAATGCTGGAAGTATTTTCAGGCCAAATTTTATTACCACTATACAGTCGACGTTTCGGGAGACTCATCGCCTCCCTTCATCAGGATTCTAGACATGCAAAAAGGCAAACATACAGCTTAGTTAACAGTGAATAATTCTTTTTTTTTATGTGGCAAAGGAAAAAAAAAACAAGAAAGTAAGAATTATTCACTGTTAACTAAGTTGTATGTTTGCCTTTTGCATGTCTAGAGTCCTGATGAAGGAGGCGTTGAGTCCCCCGAAACGTCGACTGTATAGTGATAATAAAATTTGGCCTAAAATACCTCCAGCATTTTCATTTGTCGTTCATTGTGACATAATATTTGTAGGGGTGATTTGTTTGTATGACTAACTGTGACATGGGGGGGGGGGACTAGAAAATCGTCAAAAAAGGCGTTACGTGGACCACTCCTAATGAAATTTATGATTTTGAATCTGATCCTTATTATTTTATATTGATTGACTTGCCCTGAAGATGGCTCATGTCGAAACTGAATATGTACACAGTTGGCCTCAATAAAATAAATTTAATTCAACGTCGTCGTTGGTTTTAATTCTTATCCATCTTGAAAACAGTGGCGGATTAATGCAATTTTGTCGGGGGGGGGCGGTTTTTTTTTTTATTTTTTTTTTTATTTAAGGACTTTGTCGGCATATATGGGCATTTAGACCCCTTTCCTATTTATTTAAATTGATTGGTAACAAATTCAATTGAAATTAAAGAGCGGAAATCATAATTTCTTTAGATTACTAGTTTTTATAACTTCATGAATTTCTTCTCGGGGGGGGGGGGCGATCGCCCCTCGCCTCCCCTTTAATCCGCCCCTGCTTGAAAATAGGATCGACAAGTAACCAACTAAAACGAAGAAAATTAGATTATAATCTCGTCTTCTCTCAGTTTTAATTTATTTTATTGTTTAAAAAATTTTATTATAAAATTTACAGTGTATAGATTTTACATCAGTTATTTGATTGGGCTAGCAATAATACTTTATTACATCGCCCGTTTGGTATCAGTATAACATAATTTAATTATAAATGCCTCGGTAGCCAAGGGGGAAACATTTAAAAAAAATTACTTTTTTTGAGCTAATTAAAAAGAACAAGTCGCCAAGCGAAGCGCCTTGTAGTTATGCAACATCTTTACAAATCAGATATGCAAGGTGCCTATTAATAAGGGATTTTTTTAAATACAGTATATAATAAAATGATATAAACCTTTTTTTTTTTAATTGATAGGCTTGATGATAAAACATTGCTTAATAGGTGCTTAATTGATTAATAGGTGAAAATATAATTTTACTTGACCCCACCATTTCGGCGATCACAGTAAACAAAATTGAAACTCAAAGAATCAAAATAACCAAATATTGTGAATTATCATTAATTGAGAAACACTGTTCTTATTTTAAATATAAATAATCTAGACAAAAATTATCGTTGTATTTTTTTTTTAGAAAATAATAAATATTTAAAAGATCAATTTTAATTTTTGTCTAGAAGAAAATATCGCTCTATTTAGAAGAAAAATAAGTAATGAGGTATTATTTTTTAATGTATAAATGTTCATATATATTTTAAAAATCTGTATAGTTCACAATTTTTTTTAAATCTAAGTCACAGATTACTCTCTTTTTTTTATATCACATATCCCTTAATAAAAAATTTCTAACAAACTATACCCCGGATATTAATTTTACACAAAAAAAAAGCATTTTAAAATTTTACTTTTTGAAATAGCTAATTTTAATTTTTCCATGTCAATTAAAAAAATTAAATAATAATTTTGCACTTTTAAAATTAAAAAAAATCAAATATTACATTATTATTATTTCAAGTAAACAGAAACTCGGGCTCGAATAAAGAATAAATGGCTAGTTTTTTTATGAAAGGTGACTTTTTTCTTTCACCTTTGTCTTTATTAGTCTAAAAAAGTTCACGAAACACTAATTTAGACCAAATATCTCTAAAAATAACTGAAATTTTGAAGAAATATTAAGATGAATTTAAAAATGTAAATCAATGACGTCAGTGGCTGCTTTTTTATAAACAAGAGAAGGAGCAGGTGGAGCCAAAAATAAAATTCTTTACAATCCAATGAGACGTTTCGGGTTAATTTTATTAACCATCTTCAGTCTTTCAAAAGTGATAATGTCCGGGAGATGGTCGTATGTGTAATACATGTTAATTTATGTATAAGATCTGGCGAGTTGGCCCATCATAATTATTAAGTGAGAATCATTCTCCCTAGTCTAAAAAAATTCGTGGAAAGCCAATTTGGACCAAATATCTCTAAGAATACAGGTAACGAATCATTCTTGATGATGGGCCAACTCGATAGCACATATGATACATAAATTTGCATGTACTACCCATATGACCAACTCCAGGGCATTAACAATTTTGAATGACTGAAGATGGTCAATAAAATTAACCCGAAACTTCTCATTGGATTGTAAATAATCTGAGGCTTTTTATGTTTATTTTTTTTTTTTTTTTTTTTTATTTTAAAAAAAAAAATTATTTTAAAAAAAAAAAAAAAAAAAAATTTCCCCCCCCCCCCCCCCCCTGGGGGGGGGGGGGGGGGGCCCCCCCCCCAGTTGGGCTATGGCTGCACCTTATCCTTATCATGTTTAAAAAAAAATCTGGTGGGACTGGTCGCAACCAGATTTTTTGTGTCGAACATATTTAGTTTCGGACACTACGGTAAATTAAGATGTCAAATTTATAAACAGAGAAATATTTATATTTTGTTACCATGGCAACCATTTCTCCTATCTTTCCTATGAAGTACAAGAGTAAAGAGTGCTTCAAACAATTTTTAGAGCAAATTGAGATGGGGTTGGGGGTTTCCCCACGCCCTGAGTATACATTTGAAAGAGCATCTAAAAAATAATTGATTTTTGAATTTTATTCAAAATCGTTGAGAGCGAATTTTGAGAAAATCGAAAAAACTGAAAAAGTACATCAGTAAAGTAGTCTTGTACTTTTTGGCCGATTTTGTTCAAAAGCTTATTTTCACGCTCCAGGGTGCCTCACTTAAATATGAAATTTCAGCCTCAAAACAAACAATTCCTTCATCCTTAAAATTGAACACAGACAGACCATGTCGCTAAAACCACTTTTTTGGATTCAGGGGACCTCAAAACGTGTATATCCATCAAAATCTCGACATGATTTTTGACATGAATCCAATACTTTCTCTCTCTATATATATTAACATATATAGAGGTAAGAGAAAGTAATATAGTTTTAACTTACTTTTACGAGTTTTTTTTCTTGATCCATTATCTTTATCAGTTAAATAAACACTAATTGAGCCACAATGGTTGTGATTAACTTGATTTAAATAAAGTATAGTAGAAAAATTCTTAAAAAATTTTGTTAACTATAATGGATTAAGAAAAAAATTGTAAAAAGTAATTTAAAATATCTTCTTTATCTTCATATTTCTACAAAATTTTCGTTATTTTCAGAGATATTTGGTCCAAATTGGTTTTCCGTGCACTTTTTGAGGCTAATAAAGACAAAGAAAAAAAAAAGACAACTATCATAGAAAACTAGCCACTTACTTCTTTATATTAGCCGAAACTCGCCCCAAAAAAATTCTTAATTTTTTGATAAGAGAAATAATTATAATTATATATTTTTAATAATTTTTGTTTTTAATTTCAGCGGAATTGGACGATTCTGCCCCACGATCTTGTATCCGTGTGAAAAATCCACCTGGCGGTAAATCCTCAGGAGGATTTTGGTAAATTAATAAATGGAAAATGAAAAAGAATCCCACCCACCTTGGCCGTCATTGGGTTGAAGTAAGAAAAAAAGAAGAAAAAAATTAAAAAAAAAAAAAAACAACAAACACCATGTTGGCAGCTTTGCTTACGTTCGCCTTTTCTCTTCACCCCTGCTGACGTCATTTTTGCACCTGGAAATCCCAATCGAGCTGAATTTATTTAATCTTCAGTCTTTTATATATAAATATATTATATATTCATATAAAACTTCTATGTACTTTGCCTTCCAGTAATATTATTTATATTTAGATCATTTAATGCTTTGCTTCCTGAATTATAAATATGAACTTTAAAAACAAAAAAAATGAATGTTCAGTCAGTCGATTTATAGAACAAAACAATTGTTGTTTTATAAAACGAATTGTTTATGTATTATTTTTTATTTTTGACGACTCGAAGGTTAAATCCCAAAGTATAATAGAATTTAGATTTTTGGATTAATTTAAGTCATTTTCTAAACAGTTTTTTATAAAACGTATAGTTTGTAATTAAATTAAAAAAAAAATTTTTTAATAAGAAATTGAATTTGAAAATTTCATAAATTTATTTTTCAAGCCAAAGATTTCAACATATTTTAAATTACTAAATTGAATAAATTATAATAGTTTGTCAACTCAGAAAAGATCATTTAATTTATTTTATTATTATTAAAAATTCTAAATTTCAATTTTACTTTTTTAGGGGCATTTTTTCTTTTCTGACTCGCCTCCATTTAGGCCTATATCTATTTAATATTCGAGAGTTGATGGCTCTTTTCCTAAATGACAAACTATAAATACTTTTTGTCAATCGTTAAATTCTATTAGCCTGTTAATAAATTTTAGAATATTTTATTATTTTGCTAGCGAAGCAAGCAGAAAATTTATGTTTTCTGTTTTTTGAAAATAGTTTATCGAAAGAAAATAAAATTTAAAAAAAATATCATATTTGACATTATTATCAATATCGTGAATTGAATATTTTATATTTGAAATATAATTTATACATTATATAAATATATATTTGGAATTATTTACATATAATACATATTATTTTTTTTTTTTAATTGATATAGCCTAAATAAACAAATAATCAAATTGGTTTAGAAATTGAAGTATTTATCCAATACTTAATAACTTGACATTTTTTTAAAGAAAATAAAAAAAAATAAAAATATATTGTGGCATTTAAACTGCAGCTAAACAAATGGCTCGAAAAAATCACGCTCTTTACTTAATGACTTAATAAATAAATCATTTGAAAATTTATGCTTATTTTATTCTAAGAAATAAATTTCTTATACCTATTTTATTTTTTTGCATTTTAAAAAGAAAGCGCAGCGAGGGCCGTTTCTGGCTCAAGAAGCGGAGGAGAATGGGGGAGGGGACAGGGGGGGGGGTAAAGGGCTTAATTACCCCCCCCCCCCCCCGAGATTCTAAAAAATGCCTTTTTTTTCGCAAAAAAAATTTATTTTTAATGTAAAATTTTTAAAATTAATACTTAAAAATTTGATGTGTAATTATATTCTGGCAAACAAGTACAGAATGCGCTTTTAAATTACCGAAATTAAAAAAAATAGTGTGCTGTGCGACGAGTCATACCAGATTACCCCCCCCCCCGAGAAACACCTCTGGATCCGCCCTTGGGAGGGGGCGTGACTGATCGCACAGTACACAACTTTCTCTTACTTTCAATTAAAGTTTCATTCTGTACTTGTTCCCCAGATGTTTTTGTGTATTTAATAGGAACCGACCGAATATTCGGTTTCGGCCAGTTTCGGCCAAAAGTCATGGTTTCGGCCGTAGTTTCGGTTTCGGCCAAAAAGTAGCCGAAACCTTCGGTCGGCCGAAACCAGAGTCTGAAAAAATGGGATGAGACTCGCATGCAAAAAAAAAAAAATCAAATGATATGCACTTGAGGGAGAAAAAAAATTAGTCTCCCTAAAAAAAGGTAAAATGATTTTCACGGGAGGGAAAAAAAAATTCAAAAAAAAAAAAAAAAATCAAAAAAAATTGGAAAAATTTTAAGAAATACAAGTTTCGGTTACGGGTTACGGCCGAAACTAAGGCTAAGGCCAATATTCGGTTTCGGTTTCGGCTGAAAATCTTGTTTCGGTCGGACCCTAGTATTTAACACCCCCCCCCCCCACAGCTCCCCTACAGACCATTTTGAGGGACCCACTTTTTTGGAATGAGCGAGAATTTCAAAACGATAATTTCCATCAACATCCTTTCATTAACACGATCGCAATATTACATATATAGGTAAGAGGAAGTAAATATATATATATATATATAAATCAAATTTTAAAGTTTTAATTTTTAAAATTTTATATTAAAAATAAAATTTAATTTCCAAGAAATATATAGTAGAACCTTGCTTAACGAGCACCTCTCATGACGAGCAATTCGCATCACGAGCTTGGCCAAAATAAAAGTAGGCCTATTTCCAATTACTTTATAATTTGGCTTTTTATATTTAATGTTTGCTCACTTTTAAATTTAGTGATTACAATTTACAAAAAAAAATCTAAATTAGAAATTTAATGTTATTATTAGGAGCCGACCTAAGTTTCGGCAAGAAAAAACTGGCGGAAACTTTCGGCCGGTCAACACCCAAGTTTGAAAAGATGGGATGAGACTCGCATACAAAAAAAAAAAACGTCGAATGAGATTTCCAACTAAAAAAAGGGCAGATGGAAAAGTAAAAAAAAAAGTCAAATAATTTTTGCAAGAGGGAAAAGTATATAAAAAAAATATGGTAAAATGATATGAATTTTGTATAGGAAATACAAGTATCGGTTTCGGCCGAAACTAAGATTGAGACCGAAATTCGGTTCCGGTTGAAAATCTTGTTTCGGTCGGAGACAACAGTGGTCTAAAGGCCTTAAATGAAATTAAAAAAATAAATAAATTGACTATAATTCCAAATTTTTGAATAATTTCAAATCTTATCTGAATAAAATTTGGACATCTTAATTGCCACTGTCTAACCCATTCAGTCAAAAAACAGTTTTAGTTAGCCTAAATTTTTATATATCATTTAATTTTTTCGTTTTCGTTTCGCTCCCTGGACCTACCACCAGTTGGCTCGGACCTGGACCCGCCTGCGGCCGACCCTCACTTTTTCTTAATTATGGGAAGCCGAGCTACGCACCCTGGACCCGACTCAGCTGGCTCGGGCCCTCCTGCGGCGGACCCTCGCCCTTAAAGTTCTCTATAAGACTGCAAAATTTCGTTTCAAAATTCCAACGGGATGTTCGTCAAACAGAGCGTAACAGACGGACGGACTGACGAAAACTCCGCGATTATATTATATAATATACTATAGATGATAGGGGCGCATTTATGGGGAGCCGAGGGGGCCCGGCCCCCCCCCCCGAAATTTCCCAAACACATATACATATATAGGGATATACAGACTTTCAGCGCAACAAATTTTTCCGCAGGATGGACAACTTTGGTTTCGCAATAGAAAAAATGTTCCGCAAAAAAATTTCGTGTAAAAAAATATAGTTTCTTAAAAAAAATTTTCCGCAGAAAAATTTTTGAGTTCGAGCCCCCCCCCCGAAAAAAATTTCTATATACGCCCCTGATAGATGAGGTCGGTCGAGCTAGAATTTTCCCGGGCCGCTATAATTTCCCAATCCGGCCCTGGCTACCCCTATTTAATATTATAAACGCCTAATAAAAAAACAAAAAAAACAAACATATCTTTCAATATGAAATTTAAACAAAACAAATTACTTTTAAGAGAAGATTAATTTAGAATTGTCGAGTATTATAAAAAAAAAGACTGATATCTCAGATTGAAGGAAGCACACCAAGCGGAGATAATTCGAACTAAAGAACAAGTTTGTTGTATGCTTTGATTCTCTTATGCAATTGACAATCAAATAAAATGGCGATTGTTAGAAAATCTATTAATAACTGATTATTAAAATGATTTAAGACATGTATATAATAAATAATACCAAATGGCTTAAATAAGCCTGGACGCCAATATATTAATGTTCATAATAACTGTTATCGTATAGTCTTATATGGTCTAAGTTGCCGAAGAGACTGTACATTTGTGTGTGAATGGGAAAAAAGTATGTTTTTTTTTATAAAAAAAAATAAAAATAATAATAATAATAATAATAATAAATAGGATGTTCATTAAATATAAACTTAGATGGTATAAAATTTTATGATACACAATTCCACGAGAGAATTAATAGA